>JBBPMR010001336.1:0-10422 GCA_038090415.1 Rossbeevera mucosa | reverse complement strand
GTTCTGAAGAGAAATATTTTTTTCTTTTTTAACAGAATTAAGTACCCTTTTACCGGGGCCATGCTCAATATGAGACGCTGTTTCGGTTTCGACATCTGGTAGGCTACCACATCGAGATGTCGGAGATGAGGAATATAAGGAATCGGTATCACTATCTAAAATTACATGAGGATCAAGGGAAGAAAAACTATTACTAAGAGGTAGAGAAAAAGAATTTGTACTAGCACTATCTAGGCGTCGAGTACGTAAAGAAACTGAAGAAAGAGAAATATTGTCCGTCAGGGAGGGAGTACCATTACCCGATAAGGTCTCCCTTAGGCTTTTCCCGACGTCGCTTCCATGTCACGGAAGTAGGCTTTAGCGGCCTCAATGTCCATCCCCTGAATGGCACTTTGCCAGTTGACTGCTGGTGCCTTAAAGGGGTTTGTTTGTTGCGCAGTTTTCTCTGCGGCGCAGACTTGTTTCCCTTTGAAACGGGAACATTCTTTGCGGTGTCCTCCATGCGAGAACCCACATTCGGTGCAGCAGGTAGAAGCTGCCTTGCAGTCCCGAGCCCGATGACCTTCCTTGCCACAATTGTAGCATCCTATGGTGTTAACTTGTCGTGCCCCTTGCGTAGAGGCGACTGCGGCTGCGAATGATTTGGAACCCCCTCCGTAGTCAGAAGGTTCTTCCCACGCTTGGGCGGCACCAATATCCATGGCATTAGGGTCCTTTCGAGGTCCCTTTCGGTACTCGAAGGCTTCTAGAGCCTCCCCATGCTTCTGAAGAACAGTGACATAATCTGCCACTGTTGCACATCGTTCGTTGGCTACAAATATTTGCCGTATGATATCTTGTCGGGCGTTTTGCTCGAGGAGTGCAGTGCCCATGTAGTCACCACAGTTGGCTTCCTCGTAAAGAGTGAGCCACTTTGTGATGAACACCTGCATCCTTTCAGTAGGGCCTTGTTTAAGGGCCATCAATTTGCGTAAGGATAAATCTTTGTGGTTCCCTATCTGGAACCGATTGCGTAATTCCCTTTCGAGGAGTCTTGGGCTAGGATAGAGCTGGGTGTCTCTACACTTTTTTAATTGGTTGCAAGCCCACGTGCCTGCACCATTTTTGTCCTCCTTTGCCCCTATCCTTGACAGCGTAGCCATGCATCGTTCCTTATCGGAGGGGTATGCTTCCTCGTTCATTTCCATGAAGACCTGCATCTTCAACCACCATTCTTCGAATCTTGCGTATGACCCGTCGTAATTGCCTGGGTCTGGCACCACCGCGATCTTTTTCTCTACTTTTACTTGTGGCGCAGGTTTAGCTGCTGCGCTTGTGACTGCCGCCTCTGCAATGGCGACTCGATTTTCTGATGCCTGCACGGTTGCATTCAGAGCATTTATGACCGCATTTTGATCTGCGATCTGCTGCTGCAGTGAGGCGAGCAGAGCGGCGATGTCGGTATTGGACATTTTGGGTCATGGGGTTTACTATATGGGTTTCTGGACACGGGTGGTCATTGGGATCGTATCTAGGATGTCCTTCTGGTGGGATTAAGGTGTGTTCTAGATCTTCGAAGACGATCGAGGGATAACGGAATTCGGGGGTGGGAGAGGGTTCTATCTTAATTTCGGGGTTTACGAGGCGAGCGAAGTTTACTGTATAACAGTAATTGGCGGAGTAGGATGTTGAAGCTATTTTGACGACTAGGTGATGCTCACGAGGAGACCAGCGACTAGAATACTATACCTCTTTTCTGGGGGGATCTCACGAAGAGTCACACTCGACCAGAAGCCGATCTGTAAAGGCAATACGGGTCCACGAGTCCCGAAACGCTTGTTGGCACGAGTTGAGGAACCGGGGAAATTGCCTGGCTACGGCGTGGATTTAGCTCCTCAAGGCTGCGAGTCTTATTTTAAATCGAAGAAGCTCGTAATTCGATTCTTTCACAACTATCCGAGCGGTGGGCTGCTCCCTCTCGAATGAGGACTACTGACCCACGAAGCGAACTCGTATAGCGCTACTATGAGATACGGTTTGGCCTCAGGCGTAGTCTGAGCAGAGTAGGTTCTGAGCCGCTATCCAAGCACGGTTGTTTTACACCCAAATGGTGTGGACAAGACCAATAGGAAACGGCGCGATAAGGGCCTCGATGGTGCACAGCGAAATGTGCTAACAATGAATAGGGGGTGCAACGATATGCGGTTGTGAGCAAAGTGGTAAGGTAGTGAAGAGAGAGTCTGTTCTTATGTTGGCAACGACCAAAACTATACAGTTAAGGCACTAGGTTACCACCAATAATACTAAGACAAGGGAGGAACTCTGCTTTAGGTCGGAAATCAACCAGAACAGACTGAAGAGTCTGGCTGGTGCTGCATTCAATATATACTACAAGACACATGTTCTACATGAGGCTACATTAGGGCAAGTGTGAGATAAAGTATGACGTATCGTGAGATTAACTATCTATATAAGTTTAAATAGACCATGAGGTTGCAATGAGGAGCACAGGTTATGTGATCCATAAGGTGTACATGAGGCAAACCAGTGCACACATGTAAACAATGAGGCAAGGCTGTGTGCCATGCGTTAACAATGTGTTTGTCTAGACTATTGTGACGTCATAGGTTCTAGACCTCGATCACGTGACTCGATAAGGTGACTGCTAGCGCTAATCTAATCCGATAAGATAAGATAGACGCGCGCCTAGATAAGATAAGATAAGATAAACCGGCGCTAAAGCTAGGTTGCAAAAGAGGGTTTGTAACACTATGGCGTACTTGGAAGTGTCAGTGGCGATGGCAAAGGGAGCAGAGAGGTCAGGAAGTCGAAGGACAGGTTTCAAGAGGAAGAGTCATTTCAATGATTGGAACGACTGTTCACAAGCAGAAGTCCAGGACCAGGCAAGATTTTTCTTGGTAAGATCCAAGAGAGGGCAAGCGATGGTGGAGTAGTCTGGGATGAACTGGCGATAGAAGTTGGCAAAACCAAGGAAGGAGCGAACTTCCATGACCTTGGTAGGTGTGGGCCAGGAGGCGATCCCATCGAGTTTGACGGGATCCATTGTGATTTGTCTGGGTTGGACGATCATGCCAAGGTATTCAACTTCCTTGGTGGCAAAGTTACACTTGGAGAGGTGAAGACGAAGGTCGAGTTCTTGCATTCATTGAAGAACACGTTTGGTACGTTCCGTATGGGTGGCGTCATTAGGAGAGAAGATGAGTAGGTCGTCCATATAGATAATCAACCACCCTTCTGTGATCATGTCGCGGAAGGAATCATTCATGAAGCACTGGAACATGGCGGGAGAGTTGCAGAGTCAGAAGAACATGACCGTTGGTTCGTAGAGGCCTTTGTGCGTGATGAACACAGCCTTCCATTGGTGTCTGTCTTTGATGCGGACATTGTTATAACCCCAACGGACGTCGAACTTGGTGAAGACCTTGGCATTCTTAAGTTTATCAACGAGGTCGGAGATGAGCAGGAGGGGATACGCATCATGAATGGTATGCTCGTTTATGTATCAGTAGTCTTGACAAGGGTGAAGTTTGCCATCCTTCTTCTTTACAAAGAAGAAAGGGGAGGCTTGAGGGGAATTTGAGGGGCGGATTTTCCCAGAGCGAAGGTTTTCCTCAAGGAAGTCATCGGTGGCTTTGCGCTCTTCTGGTGATAGGGGATAGAGTTTCCCAATCTTAGGAACGAAGGACTCATTGAGGTTGATCTCATGGTCATAGGGATGAGAGGGAGGAACATGGTCGGTAGTGTCTTCTGAGAAGACTGAGGCATAGGTGGAATATTTCTCAGGAAGGACAGGAGGTGGTTTTGCTTTTTCAGTGGCTGCAGCAAGCTCAGTGGAGGAGGTGATTTTCCTACATAAAGGAGAACCTAGAGGGGCGAAGCGACAGACACCACAGATGACGTGGTTAATGGTTTGATTTTCCTTAGCTTAAAGGAGGTAGTCCCTAGAGTCACTGAAGTCCATATATGAGTGGAGACGGTCCTGAGCATTGGGAGTGATGATGGTGTGTCGAGGGGGTTTGAACGGTGTGATAGATGGAGGACTGAAGTAGGATTCATGGCGGTGGGAGTCGGCAACGTAGGTGGAGTACAAATCTTTCGACTGGTTGCAGGATTCATCGATGGAAAGTGTTTGAGCTTTCCAATCAATGATGGGGTTGGTGGAGCAGAGTCAAGGGAGGCCAAGGATGAGGTTTTCCTTGCCACAGGACATGACATGAAAGAGGACCTTTTGAGAGATCCCTTCAATGTTAACATAGAGGGCATAGGTATAGCGAATTTCGCCATTTTTGTTCGAGGATTGGTTGACGTTTCGGACTAGGATAGGAACATCGAGCTTGGTGGTGGAGAGGTGGTGCTTTCGCACGAACATCCAGTTGATGCAGGAGATATCTGCACCACTGTCTACAAGAGCGTGGATGTCAACAACTTTCATCGTGTGCGATGGTACCACAAGCTGCAAAGGAATGTGCATAGATTTGGCAGATTGTGATACAATTACAGGGGCACACATAGCTCTAGGAGATCCTTGCATTGAATGAGGTCTCCTTTTCAAAAATCCCATTTGGTAGCGGCGGAAAAACGGACTCTCCCAACCGTTTCTTCGTCATCGTCGTCCTCGATCTCTTCCAGCTTAGGAAGGTCTTCTTCAACACATTGGACTTTCTTTTTTGAAGGTTGAGATGCAAAGTTTGGGCAAGCCTTGGAGGCATGTCTGGGTTTACGGCATCAAAAGTGGAGTTTTCCTTTATGCAACATTTTTGTTCCTCCGGAGTTAGCTTCTCTACTTTAATAGCATCTAAGTCCATGGCATTAGGGTCACGAGTGGGAGTAGAGGGTGACTGAGAGAAGGAAGTGGTGTTATGGAGGGGATTGTGAAAACGAGAGATGATAAGGTTGGTGGTGTCCCATTGGACTTGGTACTGGGTGGCGCGTTGGTACCATTCGTCGATGGTCTTTGGGACGGTATCCATAGAGTAGATACGGCAAGTGAGAGCAGGGGGAATCCCGGCTCCAAAGTACAAGATGAGAATGTTGGGGTCGACGATCTCTGCTTGGGCAACATTGTTGCAAAACTGGGAAATATATTCGGTAAGAGAGGGTTCATAAGAACCTCCATTTTTCTTCTGGGTCATCCGCTTGGTGGAGAGCCAAGCGATGGCATTGTTGACGGAGTCATGGTGCTTGAAGGCAGCCTTGAAGAGTTTAATAAAGTCCTTGAAGGTCCCCATCTTGATCTCTCCATCGTCGTCAATGGAGTTCTGGTGGAAGGTTTGGGCCCAGGTGGAGGCGGACCCCTTAGTCATGAACGAGAGGGCAAATGCGATTTTCTTTGCATCAGAGGAATATACTTCTTTGTTAACCTCCAGATAGAAGTTAACCGAAGTAAGCCAGGGCATGGACTTGGAATAAGAGCCATCAAAGTGTTCGGGGGATGTGATGCAGAGCTCGGTGGGTTTGGACATGGGGGGCAGTTGAATGGGAGTGGGAGAAGGAGGAGTGGGGTCGGGGGGTAGTGAGAGAGCTGTTTGCAAGTGGAGGGACAAGGGCAATGTTTGATCCTCGTCTTCGGGAGAAGGGATGAGGATATCAGGCTCCAAAGGGTCTTCTTCGAGGCTGGAGTGTGCAGAGGGTTCTGGTGAGGTTTCGATGGGGTATGGGGCAGAGGGTTGTCGTCTTAAACGATGGGGGTCAGGGTTACGAGGTGGTCGAGAAATGGTGGGTGGTTCACAGCGATGGTGACCGTAAGAGAGAAGCTAAATCTTTTGTTATGCTTGGTCCTGGTAGGAATGAGTGTAGCCTCTGAGTAACGAAAGGGACGAGGGACAAAAGGAACTGTTTCGAGGTGGCGGTTGCAAAGGTCATTCTATCGATTGTAGAAATGACTGTAACACAATCAAGTGGAGTGTTACAAGTCTAGTGTCCAGTCAAGTGTAGGACAAAGACATGCAGAGGTTTACCCAATGAAGGGAGTAGACAAGAGATGGCTAGATTGCAGAGAGTACCAAGGTACAAGGGAGTACAGAGGAGATCTAGCTTAGGGAATGCGGACAGTATGGAAGGGTTTATATAACTACAGGGAAATGAAGATGACTAAGCTGATGGAACACCATAGAACATGGTGGAAGGAAGATGAGTAATCTGCAGTAATGAAGATGAGTCAGAATGACTGCGGATGAGTAATCATTACAAAGAAATGAGTCAGCATGACAAATGAGAAATGAGTCAGGAGGGAAATGATGACTAAGGCAAGTGGTGTAAGCAGGAATGGATTAAGGGTATTATGTCATTATAGAAGAAAAGAAATGGCCTAAGTGTGGTTTGAACGCAGAGACCTGGTAGTCCATAGTGAGAACAAGAGAAAGAAAAGAAAGAAACAATGAATTGTAACAGTGGCTGGATGAGGAGGATAACTTTGATGAGTGATTCCATCGTCAGAAGAGGGCACCTCTAGGGGCACGTCAAGAGAGGGAGCAGGCTGGACTGGTTCAGTCATTGGTTGTGGAGGTGCTCTGGAAATTTGACTCATTCCCTGGTGCGACACTGAGATACACCATGAGTTTCGACTTAGAGGCTAGTTTATCAGCCTGAACGTCGGCAGGAAGGAAGACATATGCAGCGCAACCAAAGTTGCGCAAGTGATTGATCCTAGGCTTCTTCGAATAAAGAGCCTCAAAGGGTGTGCGCCATTGAAGGTAACTTAGAGGGGTGCGGTTGTAGCAATGTGTTGCGTGAGCGACTGCGAATTCCCACCAGCTGTTGGGCAAGCAAGCCATATGGCACATTGCTTCAGCTTTGTCCATTAGGGTGTGCATGAATTTTTCTGTGTGCCCATTTTGTAGAGGAACATGAGGAGCACTTTTGTGAATCCTAATGCCCTTCCCCTTGAGTAGATTATCATAGGCAGCTGATTTGTATTCGCCGCCAAAGTCAGACATCCAACCCTTCACCTGCGCATCAAATTGCATCTTCACTTCTTGCAAGAAGTGTTTGGTGGCAGTCAATGCAGCACTTTTGGTGTGTAAAGGTACAGACCAGGCCATGGAGGTGAAGTCATCAATGAAGATGATAATGTATCTGTATTTTCGGTACGATTCGGTTGGGAAAGATTTAATGTCTGTGTGGACAAGTTCAAACACTCTTTTAGCATGTACAGTGGATGGGGGGAAGGAGCGTTGGGGTTGCTTGCCCTTGGTGCAACCAGAACAGACATGAGGGTCTTTGTTCGGGACAGTGAAGTCCGGGAGTCCAGTAGTATGCTCTTTAGCCTGTTTGACAACTTCCCTAGAGGGGTGTCCCAGATGCCAGTGAACGGTTTCATAATCGATGGCACTCAAAGCAGCCTTTGTTGCTGGTCAGGCTTCTAGGGTGTACATATTACGCCTGAGCCTGCCAGTGGTGAATGGAGCGAGTATTTCACCATCTCCAAAAGTCATAATTAACTTATTTGATGCGCCATGCACTTTGGCGCCTCTCATGAGAAGCTGTCCCATTGAGACAAGGTTAACCCCTGATTTAGGGACATACCCTATGTCATGCAGCTCTAGGTAGTGCACTTGATTCTCAAGAGTTTGCCATTGAAGGTGCACTTTCCTGATTCCTGTAGCAAAGATTGCACCAGTGGCTGTTTGAATAGGCAGCTGGTGACCCTTTTTAAGCTCCTTGAAGTCCACAAAAGCATCCCTTAAAAATGTAAAGTGCATAGATGCACTGGAGTCGAGTATCCATAGTTGTTTAGCCTCATTCTCATGGTGTGCACACTTAAAGCAGGTGCAAATGTCCATATTGCATTTAACTATGCTACTACACAAAGATAATGTACTATGAGCTGTAAGTGCAGAAGCTGCTGTTAATGAGTTCTCTGTGGAGCAGTAGGAAGAGGCTACTGACTTCAAATGTGGGATGACGGGCCCAATCGCCCAGTCATCATCTCCTTCACCTTCTGACCTGTAAATGTCGATGAAGTCTCTTTCATCCCAAGTGTCTGAGGGAGCAGACATGATGGCATTATTGCGAGAACACTTAGATGGGAGAGGAGTATCTTCATCATACTCCAGAATATGCTCTAGCTGTGAGGTGAGCGTCGGAGAGGTGGAAGACGAGGAGGAGGAGGCGACAGGGTTGATGTTGGTGAGGAAGGAGGAGCCTTGCCTTGTTAGACCTGCATCAAGAGAGCAAATTGTCTCAATGGAAGGGGCAATCTCAAGCCTATGGGCAAGAGTAAACACCTGTTGTATTTGAGTACAAGCAGGCGGGCCTTGGTGCCCCTGGTATAGTTGGGCAGGTCTGTTGGCGAGGGTGCGAGGATCCGAAAAGAGTTCAGGGCCAGAGGTATAAGCAATGGAGGCGATGTGAGCATGGCCATGGTCGTGGTTGTGACTGTGGTCATGATCGGTGGTGGAGTTGGATTCTTCCTTCTCCTGGCAGTTCTTGCCACCATGTTTATCATGCCTTCCTTTGTTCTTCTTAGCTCTGTTGTTGTTAGACGACTGCTGCTGTTCGAACTTGGGGTCGTTGCCTTTGTGTTTTACCACACTGATCTTGTGGGCCTGTGGAGTATCCTTCATCTGGCGCTGATCCCATGATAGGATTGCTGCCTGTCGGATGTCCGCAACCTTGGGATCAATGAACTTCCTGGTAGAGTCCTTCTTCTGTGCAATCATCTGCACAACAACATCCATGGAGGGGGGAAGCTTAGCGAGCAAAAGCATCACCTGGACTTTGTCTGAGAGTTTATAACCCACAGCATCAAGGCACGAGTAAAGGTTTTCCACCTTGTTGATGGAGAGAGCAGAATGGGAAGACTGAGTGACCTTGGTTTTAAGCAGCTCTTTGAAAAGCGCGAAGGCCCTGGTGATACCTGGGGTGTCATATTTAGCCTTAAGAGCTGCAAGGAGGGTGGCGGTGTTATCCATTGCAGAGTACTTTTGTCAAAGGGGCTCTGTCATATAGAGCTTGACGGTTCTGGTGATGGTGTTGTTGGCCTTGTTCCAAGAGAACCAAAAGTTGATTTCTTCCATGGCGGCTGTAGCATTGAAAGTAGGAGCTATGACAGAAAGTACCCAAGCACAGCCGGTGGAGTGGATGTAGGCAGACATGATGGGCCACCATTGGGACCAGTTGGCACCATTGAGGACGGGGATGGTGATGGCAGAGGAGTGAGACATTGTTGATTCTATAATATGTGAACAAGTCAGCATGATGAACCAGCATAGTTTCCCCCTTCTGGAGGTACAAAACCATGCAGCAATGAAGCGCAATGGTGCAGGTTGGAAACCTCTGCATGCAGCATTTCCACGCAGCAGTGAACCTTCTGGAGCTAGCAGGTACTGCAGCCATAAAGGCGTGAGGTACCACTTTGGCTACCAGAGCTCATAACCTGATGAACTTATAGCGCACCATATGGCAGCAACTATAGTTGTGAAGCTATCTAACAAAGGGCTAGACTCACTAGGAAGGTTCCGAGTGGTTGATGGTTAGCATGTAGTGGTTTGAATACAAGATGCTATTAGAACTCAGATGTGGAGTTCAAATATATATACATATGATTATGTAATACTACTAATTGTAGAACAAACTAATGTTTATTCAACAATGCTTATATAACAGGGCAGGTTAGATTACATGGTCTGTGCACATAGGCCAGTAGTATATAAGAAGCCTGTATCATAGTCAATACTTCCCAGTCTTATTATATTCGAGTTACCAGTGAACGGTTCCTACTCTTCCCTATACTCCAAGACTCAACTATTCACTGCTGGTAACAGAGTCCTCATACCCTAGAGCACTGATGAGTTATAGTAAGCCTTATCCAAGCCTTACTAGGCAACGCCTCTATGCTTTAACCCCTTTTTATACTCAATTAGCCCCTTCACCTAGCTTGGTGCTCTTCAGCTATGTTTACAGCCATTTGTGTAATTATTGGCAGTCATGTTAGCTAGTGTTTGAAGGTCTGGTCCAGTCTGGTCTTTTGCCTTTTTTGGGCAGGACCGGACCCAGTCCGGTCCTACCAAAAGGGGAAGTCACTAGGACCGGACCAGGACCGCAAAAAACCGGTCCTAAATTATTCCTGATGATTTAGAACCAGTTTTGGACCGGTCTTTTGAAAATCCAGTCCGCAACTACACATGGGCTGCAAATCACGCTTAGCGGTGGTGGACCGGGTTGTAGTACATACTGCACGCTACAAAATCGCCCCCTATACCAAAAGATCTGGCTCGAAATCCATGGAGATATGGCCAATGACACACAACATGTCATAATATCAGTATATGATATGAGTGAATCTGTACTTTTATGTAGACCAACAATCATGCTTAGTGTTGGTGACCCGGGTTGTGGTACATACCAAATGCTACCTTATCGCCCCCTAGACCAAAAGGTTTGGCTGGATTCCCATGGAAATATGACTATTCTAATTCAACA
>JBBPMR010001335.1:0-10423 GCA_038090415.1 Rossbeevera mucosa | reverse complement strand
TCCCACATATCTCCTGTGTTGGTGAAGATCATGAGATCATTGATGTAAACTATTACAACATCTGGCATGTCAGCAAAGATGTTGTTCATTATTTGCTGGAATGTGGTGGATGAATTACACTGCCCAAAGAACATTACTAATGGTTCTAATGCACCCCTGTGGCACACAAACACTCCCTTCTGTTACAAACCCTCTTTTGCAATCTAGCTTTAGTACCAGATTATCTTATCTTATCAATCAAGCGCTTGATCATATCTTATCATGTCACATGACTCCAGTCTAGACCACTATGATGTCATACCTTATGGCTAGCGCATGCTAAAGACATGGTAGCCTCATGTTGTAGTTCTAGACCACCGTTCCCATGAGCGTATGAACACTTAGTACATATATAGTAGTTTATCTCACAGCATGTCATCGCTCACTAAGCACCTGCCCTATAGTATGCCTCATGGCTGCCTCATGTATAGTAGTATATAACAATGCAAGAACCAGCCAGACACTCCAGTCTGTTCTGGTTGATTTCTGATCTAGAATCCTCCCTCTTCTTTGAGTATTAGCATTGTTGTGGTGACCTAGTGCCTTAACTGTATAGTTTTGGTCATTGCCAATATAAAAACAGACTCTTTTCTCTACTACCTCACCACTGCCTGCAACCACCTATCATTGCAACACATTTATCAACCTACTCCATTGTTAGCGCATTTCACTGTGCACCTTGAGGCCCTCATCACGCCATCCCCTTACTCATACTCTATTGGTCTTGTCCCACCATTTGGATGTAAAACAAGTGCACTTGCATAGCCAACCCTGAGACATTAATCAGATAGAGTACAATACTCTAATCTAAATATTGTTCACAAAATAGAACCTTGTATGTTCACTTCGTGGGTCAGTAGTTCCCATTCAAGAGAGAGCAGCCCACCGTGTGCATTGTTTGAAAGAGAGGAATCACGATCACTTTCTCTTTAAATAAGATTCGCAGCCTTACAGTGCTAAAACTGTGCCATAGCCAGGCAATCCCCAGTTCCTTCAACTCATGCCAACTGCATTTTGGAACTGGTGGATCCAAGTTTATTTTACAGGTTAAGGTCTAGCTCTTTGTGAGATCCCCCTAGACAACAAGGTATAGTCACTAGATAGCTAGTCTCTTTGTGAGCATCACTCTAGTCAAAATAGAACTCCAAGGTCTCTTCGATAACTGTTACTCAGCAGTCTGCCCTTGTCTCAATGTTCCTTGTCTTCCTCTGCTTGAAACTGAAACCAACCCCAACAACACTGCCCTCTCTTGTGAAGAATTCACTTTGGAATATGAAGGTGATTGGCCTGAGTGGTTACACAAGCAATACCTTCAATTTGCTTTAGGAGAATCTCCTATTCCCCCACTCCCAATAGATAGCATAGACTTTTACTGCCCGACAATCAAATACAAAGTACAAGAACCCACATTTATCCTGACACTGTCCCTCCCCTTGATAAAATATATATGTCTAACTTTGAAGAAGTACTCACATCGCTGCAGCAGCAGCTCATCACAATGAATGAAGCTCTACAAAGGGCAACTGACTCGGCAAGAATAGCTGAAGCAAGGGCCACAGCAGCCAAAAATGCTGTACTTAGGCCACCTCCACAAATCAAAGTGGAAAAGAAGATCTCAGTTGTTTCTGACCCAGGCCATTATGACAGAACGTATAATCACTTTGATGAATGGTGGCTTAAAATGGTAATATTCATCAAAATGAATGCAGAAGCATATCCTTCCAACAAAGAGAAAATGATGGCTACACTATCAAGAATTAGGTCTCTAAAAGACCAAGATAAGAATGGAGCTGGAGCTTGGGCACAAAACCAGCTAATGCAATGCCAACAAATGAACAGGTACCCAAACATTGCTGTCTTAGAAAAAGGGCTTTGCAAACGGTTCCAAATCGGAAACAACAAAAATCTTGCATTATGGAAACTAATGTCCATGAAACAAGGACAAACTGAAAGAATGCAGGTCTTTCTGACCAAATGGCTCACTGCATATGAAAAAGCCAACTGTGGAGATTACATGGGCACTGCTCTTCTAGAGCAAAATATTCGCCAAGATATCATCAGACAAGGACTCGTGCAAGACTATGTTGCCATCTTGCAACAATATGGTGAATCAATAGAGGCATTTGAATACCAAAAGGGACCTTGAAAGGACCCAAATGCCATGAACATTGATGCAGTACACCAAGCATGGAAGGAACTGTCAGATTTTGGAGGTGGATCCAAATTGTTGGCAATGACCAAAACTATACAGTTAAGGTACTAGGTCACCACAAAGACAAGGCTCAGAGAGAGAGGGACTATTTCAGATTGAAGTGTCTGGCTGGTACTGGCATTGTTATATACTACTATACATGAGGCAGCCATGAGGCATACTATAGGGCAGGTGCTTAGTGAGCAATGACGTGCCGTGAGATAATCTACTATATATGTACTAAGTGTTCACACACTCATGAGAACTGTGTTCTAGAACTACAACATGAGGCTACCATGCCTTTAGCATGCGCTAGCCTTGAGGTATAACATCATAGTGGTCTAGACTTGAGTCATGTGACATGATAAGATAAGATTGAGCGCTTAGATGTTAGATAAGATAGACGCGTGCTTAGATAAGATAAGATAAGATAAGACAAACACTTGAAGCTAGGTTAAAGAATGAGATTTGTAACATTACCCCCTACTAGGAGTGAGATTCCAGATCATGAATAAGAACAATTGCAAGGATGCCACCCTGAAGTGGATGACTAGGGATAGAGTTCAATACTCGGTGGAACCAGAGGTAAAGTTTATCAATGGAGTGTTAAAAACATCCTGGAATAAGGCTCAGGACATGTTAAGATGTCAAGGAGCACTAGGATTTTCCTTGTGAAACAAGGCAATGGCATCTTTTCCATGTTTGGCAACAGAGGAAGCTGCTTCCCAGGTACAATCAGAATTATCGTAACCTTTCCAATGAATCAAGTATTGGAAGCCATGGCCAATATGGCAGAAATCCACAATGTATTCAATTTCAAATTCTTCGTGACCTTCACCATCAACGGAGATAGGACCAGGTTTGACAACTTGTTGACCATCAAGAGGTTCAAGATACAATTTAACACATGAAACATTCACAATGTTACGAGCACCAATAGACTTTGGGAATAACAATTCCACAGAGTTGGTATACATGTTGGTGACCTGATAAGGTCCAATCCATTTCTCAGTTGACGATTGCGAGGGTCTATTAGCTATAGCCAAGTGTTCTGATGACAATAGAACAAGATCTCTGATTTTATAATCAGGAGCATCTAATCAAGATTTATTGGCATGTAAGGACATTTTAGCATGAGTTTTCTGAAGATTTGCCTTGGCAGACTCCAAATTTGAGTTCATATCTGATGTGAACACTTCTGCAGCAGGTGATTTCACTATCTTTGGTTCTATACCCATATGAGGAGTAAATGTCTTCATAAGCTGGAAGGGAGTAAATCCCATAGATGATGATCTCATATTGTTGAAATTAAATTGTGCTAAGGCAAGCCATTCAACCCATTGAGATTGCTTTTCCGCAGCAAATAGGCGGAGATATTGATTCAATTCTCTGTTAACACACTCTGTTTGTTTATCAGTTTGAGGGTGATAGGCTGTAGACATTTTCTTTTCTATTTTCAACAATTTTAAGAGATCTATCATCATTTGTCCAGCAAACTGCGGACCATGATTGGATACAATTGATTCAGGGAGACCATGGTGTTTCCACACATAATCTTTGTACAATTGGGCTGTTTTCTGTGCTGTTACTGATTTAGTTGTAGGGATAAGGGCAACTTCTTTAGAGAAGCGATCCACTACAATAAGCACGCTATCATATCCATGTGATTCTGGAAAGCCAGTGACAAAGTCAGCTGACACATCTTTCCAAGGTCCAGATGCTACTGGTAAGGGTTGCAGTTTTCCTGCAGGTTTTTGATTAGATGACTTCATACATGCACATCAATCACAAGCTTTGCAATAGTTTTCAATATCTGACTTCATGCCAGGCCATTTGTAGTATCGTGATAGCACATCTTTGGTTTTATCCAAGCCTTTATGTTCAGCAAGTGGATGATCATGAAATTGCATCATTACTTCCATGTGCAAGTTCCTAGGTACCCATATCTTTCCATCATATTCTCATAATCCATTTCTATATATTAATCCTTCTGTGATTGTTACTTTTTTGTGTTCTATTTTTATTCTATCAAAAAGTTTGATTTCTTGTACACTACGTATTTTTGAACTATCTATCATGATGGTATTTTTGTTATCGTTTTCTATTCCTATACTATGATCTTCTCTTCTAGATAAAGCATTGGCTTTTCCCATTGCTGTGCCAGGTTTATTCACTAATAAGTAATCGAATTGAGATAAATATTGTGCCCATCTAGCTTGTCGCTTGTTTAGATCTTGAGATTTCATAAAGTACATAAGGTTTTTATGATCTGTTCAAACTTCAAACTAATGACGAGCACCTTCTAGATGATGTCTCCATTGTTCAAGAAAACGAATAATTGCTAACATTTCTTTATTGGCAATCAGGTAATTTCATTCTTCTTTAGTCATGCTATGAGACATATGTATATGCAATGGGGTGCCATTTGTCTTCCTTAAGGGTTGACAATACTGCACCAGTGGTGAATTCTGATGCGTCGCATTCAACATGATAAGTGTTGCAAATGCTAGTCGTCACTCTATCTTTTTCACTTTAGCACCATATGTGCCTATTTCTTTTCTTTTTTTTTGTTGAAGTCCAGAGCGCCCAAATGTAACACAAGCGCTCAGTTCTTTATCTTATCTTATCAAGCACCGCATTATGTAATATGATGTCACCATGACATCATGTTCTAGACTAACACATTGTAAACACATGTCAGTGCTTCTCTTCCATTTCGCACTGCCATACATAGCCTTTTGCCTCATTGTAGTAGCATGTAGTTTAGGGTAGGTCAGACACAGCTTGCTCTGTGCACATGTAGCTGTAGTATATAAACTTGAATGCAGCAACAGAACAAGCCAGTCTTGTTCTCGTTGGATTCCCATTGCCAACACTTTCTCCCTTAGTCAAATTCGAGTGCAGCACCTAGACGTTGTCAAAGGTTGCCTTCATTAGAACAAGACTACTTCTTTCTACCTGCTGTGTACACTCGGGCCCCAGAGTTAAGGGGAACCCTTCATACTACCAGAAGTAAAATGGAATCCCTTGACCAGGTTACCATCACTGGAAAGCAACCAGTTCCCCACTGCTGAATATACGCTCATCCGGCGTGATCGAATTGGTGGTATCGGATTTATTCGGTACAGATTCCCTTTTTGTGTAAGTAAGGATAAAGTTGCTGGGACCGTTAGGACCCATGATAGTGCACTACATGTGGATTGGCAGGACAAGAGGCTGTCACAGAACTTAGACCCAATATCAAGCTAAGTGGAATTGTGATTTCTTCTGTAAGATTCGCAGGCTTACAGACCTAAATCTGTGCTGTAGCCAGGCATTCCGGTTCCGTTCGACTCGTGCCAACAAGTGTGTGGTGCTTGTGACACTGCTAGTATAGTTTTTTTTTTTTTAGGTATAGCCATTTGGTAGTTGGTTTCTTCGTGAGTATCACCCAAGTGAAGAATTCGTTGTTGGTCTCTTCGTGAGTATCACCGAATTAAGAAAAACTGGATTTCCAAGGAGATATTGTAGAGTTCGTGTGTAGTAATTTTAGCACCGAACCCGAATACATTCTATCAAAGATTACCTGGTTACCAGTAGAAGTTGAAGAACCAGTTCGACTATCCAACCTCCAGGATCTCAACAGTTGGCCTTATTGGCTAAGAAATACATTTAGGAAATCCCTGATCAGACAAGGACCCCTGGTCACTGAAACATATGAAAGACATGGTTATGAAGCAGTAGCCGAATTCACTATCCAAGCCCCCACTCTTCCCCCCCAAGAACAGATAGATCTCGATGGCCTTGATGGAAGAACTACTGCAGTTAATTCAGCAGCTAAATGCCAAAGTAAACGACATCATGGCGGAGAACCACACACTGAAGGATCGACTCGGAAGAGCCAAAGACTCTGCCGACGTTGTAAGGATGAAAGCAGAGGAGGCCAACGAGGCCGTAGATAGAGGGACTGTCTCTACAACGGTCAACAAAAAGGTTACCATCATCCCGGACCCTGGTAATTTCAACAGAGCCTATAACCGCTTCGAGGAATGGTGGACAAAAATGGAGGTCTACCTAAAAATGAATTGGGAAGCGTACCTGAAAGACGAACATCAAACATACGCTGTGCTGGTCTGCATAGGATCAACAAAAGAAAAGGATGAGAATGGAGCAGGTGCTTAGGCTCAAAACGAGCTTAAGAAAACAAAAATGTATAAAAAAAAGGATTGGCCAACCATAGAGCAAGTTGAGCTGATCTTGAGACAGCGATTTACCTTGGGGAATGAAAGAGACTTAGCCATGAGAAGGTTAATGTCCATGAAGCAAGGGTACAAAGAACCAACCCAAACCTTCTTAACAAGGTGGATCGCCAACTATGATCAAGCAATGTGCGGGGATGTGATGGGGATCGCACTCCTCGAACAACAAATTAGGGCAGAAGTAATGAAGCCCATATTCCTCGACAAAGCTCAGAAGCATATGGTCCCCAAGTATGTAATGGTGATTCAGCAATACGCTGAATCTATAGAATCATTTGAAACAAGGAGCAAAATACCGACCCCATGGAGCTCCAAAAAGGAAAAAGATGCCAACGCCATGGATATTGATGGCATCACCACAGACTCCAGCAAAGGCCCTGCCGGATGTTACAATTGTGGAAAGAAGGGTCATCAAGTAAGGGAATGTCGTTCCCCAAAAAAGAACCAATGTAACAAATGTAAGTTTGTCAATGGCAGGCACCATGCCAAGTGTGCCAAAAGAATCAATGCTGCGGAGACAACCGCAGAAACAAACAAAGGAAAAGAAAAGGAAGAAGATCTGGACGCTCGGATAGCACAGATCGTAAAGGCCACAATGGACCAGGGAAAAGAATAAAGGTAAACTCACTGGGCAGTAGTTTACCTACGAAAACAAAAAATAGTAGATTAGAAGTAGATAGTTCTTTTACTTCTGATTTGAGAGCTTGACGCCAAGATAGTGCTAGCTCGTTTCATTCTTCTGATTCTCTTTCTGATTTTGTAGTAGTAGATGAATCACCGAAAATATGTAGCATTACGATAGAAGAAAAAGAAAAAAATAAAGAACCCCTTTATGATATGCGACAGCTAGCTAGGATGGCTGTAGATAGTTCATATGTACCAGACAATTTTGTAGATTGGAATACTTTAGAAGATTCGCGATGTGGTAGCCTACCTGAATCAACCAACACAGCATTCTCAGAAGAGCATGACCACTGGGAAGTGGTGCTTAATTCCGTGTGTATAAAAAAAAGCAAGGATTCTAGCCCAGAGAATTACTGAATCAGGACTATCAACCCTGATAAGGAACTCGCACTAAAAATAGAAATAAAACAAAAAGACAAAAAGAGAGAAGCGTTCGCCCTCTTGGACAGTGGAGCCAATGGCATGTTCATGGACCTGAAATGGGCCAACAAAAATAACATCCAGCTCAGGAGAAAGAGCCGAGATATCCTTGTCTACAATGTGGATGGATCGAAGAATGCTGCAGGCAGTATTCGGTACGAAGCAGATGTGACTGTCAGATATAAAGACCACATGGAAAGGATGGTGGTAGATGTCACAAATTTAGGAAAGAATCAGATGATTCTAGGACACAACTGGTTGGTCCATCACAACCCCATGATCAATTGGGAAAACGGCAAGGTTACGCTCAACCGATGCCCTAAAGAGTGCCAAGTACTACAGGCACATTGGAACCACGAATCAGAAAATGGATATCTTATCCAGAAAATTATGAAACCAGACAAGATAGATCTGGTGGAAAAACATCTAGCGCCCGAAGAAGCATTTAAATTGGTACCCAAGTGGTGCCATGATTATCTCGATGTCTTCTTGAAGAAGGCTAGTGAAAGAATGCCAGAAAGAAAACCCTGGGATCATGCTATTGATCTTAAATCCAACTTTGTACCAAAGAAGGGAAGGATCATCCCAACCTTGGTTCAGGAACAAGAGGAGGTTTTGGCATTTATAGAGGAACAATTGAACAAGGGATATATTCGTCCCTCGAAGTCGCCACAAACTTCGCCGGTGTTCTTTATCCCCAAGAAAGATGGAAAAAAGAGGATGGTAATGGACTACCGTTATCTTAACAAGGGAATGATCAAGAACAATTATCCCTTGCCTCTAATTTCTCAGCTTATTGATAAGCTAAGAGGGGCTAAATTATTTACGGAAATGGATCTGAGATAGGGTTACAATAACGTCCAGATCAAGGAGGGTAACAAGTGGAAAGGGGCGTTCGTCTGCCATAGAGGAGCATTCGAACCGCTAGTAATGTTCTTTGGGCAATGCAACTCGCCTGCCACATTCCAACAGATGATGAATGAGATCTTTGCTAATATGCCAGATGTAGTCATAGTATACATCAACGATCTCATGATATTTACCAAAACTGGAGATGTGGGAGAACACAGAAAAATAGTTCAGAAAGTGCTGGTGTTACACTTGGTCCGGGTAGGAACAGGTGTAGCCTCGAGAAGAAGGCCTTTGGAGTGAAGAATAGGGACAAGAGGGTCTTGAGGGACAAGAGATCAAGACGACTAAGGGTCAAGGAGACTAAGGGAGTCTTGAGGATCGAAGGGATCAAGACAACAAGGTTCTTCGAGGGTCGAGGGATCGAAGACTGAGTGCTGAGAGCGACAAAGACAACCTATGAAGCTGGGCTAGAGGCTCAGAGGTTGAAGCGTCCTTTCAAGTGCAGGACGAGGTCACACAGAGAGTTCAAAGGGCAAAGGATATATTCCAAGACGTATCTAGGGGATACTCGAGGAGAGATATTCGAGGAAGTACTCGAGGGAATGACAAGGTGAACTCGAGGAGGTCAAGGTTAGAGATACAAGAGCAATATCCAGTCGCTTATAAGTAAAAGAGAGAACAATAGAAAGGACCATGATTGGTCAGTAAAAGTGGTGCCATAGAATACTATGGAATATGGGAGAAGGTATAGGTAATCCGCAGTAAGAAGCAAGGAGAAGCTGTGGATGACTACGTGTACATGGAAGCAAAGATAGAAGGGGAACGTGGGTAAAGGGGAAGAAAGCAGTAAGCGGATAGAAGAGATGATGACTAGGACAAGGAGGTAGCGGAGTGGAGAGTAGGTAGTAGTCATCATAGAACAAAAGGAGAGAGTCCAGGCATGATGTGAGCATAGCGACTCAGAGGAACAGAGTGAAGAATGGAAGAAAAGGGGAAAAGGAATAAGGGGTCCCAATGAATCGTAACATTACCCCCTTAGTAGACGAAAAGTCACTGACATTTCTACACCTGAAGGTCTGGTCATGGTGCTGATGGATAAGAGCGACGAGGGAGTGGACTGAAGGATGAATATCCAGAGGACAGCACATAGCAGCGTTCAGAGGATGACTAGAGCATCAATGAGGATAGGTGGGATGTGGAAGATCCAGGGTGTGCCAGCACAGGGTGGTCGAGGAGGATAAAAGTGACCAGGAGGAGGAGGTGTCGAAAAACGAAGATATCTCAAGAAGGAATGGGGCGATCGGGGCGATCCGTGGATCGATGGAAAGCGGTGAATGAGGCGGTTCATTTGGTATAGAAACCGAACAATCCGGCGGAACCGATCGAGAGATACGAGCGTTTTTTGAAACAGAAGGTCGACAATGAGGGGGGAAAGGTGGTATAGAACGAGGCAGTTTAAGATCTCATGCTCAGGAGGGGAGTTTCCAGCGAAGGGGGACGAGAGGACATGGGTTACAGAGTGCCTAGGACCAGAGAATGACGAGGATACCAAGAGAGGGTCTTGAAACTGCAGAATGGCAGGCCATGGCTTTATACTGCTGGGAACACTGGCAGGTCAGTGGTTCTCAAGCGTACCAAGGGTGTCAATAGGTGATGAAGACGAGGATGATGCAAAGAGCAAGTAGGAGGTCAACAATCCCTTCATCCCAGGGGGAGGGAGGGTCCATGGTTTTCAAGGTGGCGGTTTAGCGACGAGTGGGTGGTTTGTTCTGGGGGAAGAAGACGGAGGGATGGGCTTTCTTGTAAGCGTCCAAAACTGTTTTGGCATGTTTGAGTTCCCTGTCAGGTACCCAGGAGTCTTCTTCGGCCGAGTAACCCTTCCATCGGATCAGGAAGTGGCGCTTCTGTGGCGTCCCCTTGTGTCGTACAATCTTCTCAATTTCGTACTCTTCTTCGCCTTCTACAAGGTCCGGAGGGGGAGAAGGGAAGTTGGGGCCAT
>JBBPMR010001334.1:0-10424 GCA_038090415.1 Rossbeevera mucosa | reverse complement strand
CCAGCAGAACAGAAGTTACGGCAGAAAGCAATGGAAGAAGAGATCAAATCTCTTCACAACCAAAAAGTATGGAATCTAGTTGATTTACCATCAGGAAGAAAACCCATCACAGGAAGATGGGTATATGCTACAAAAAGCGATGGTCGCAAAAAGGCTTGCTTCATTGCAAAAGGTTTTACTCAAGTCTACGGAATAGATTTTGAAGAAACTTTCCCTATTGGCAACAACCAAAACTATACAGTTATGGCACTAGGTTACCACTAAAAATGAGAACTCAGAGAGAAAGGGGACTATTTCAGGTCAGGGAATCAACCAGAACAGACTGAGGTGTCTGGCTGGTACTGGCATTGTTATATACTACGTTACATGAGGCTACAGCGAGGCCACTCTAGGGCAGGTGCTTACTGATGCGATGACGTAGTGTGAGAGAAACTACCTAATAAGTATAAAGTGTTCACATGACTGTGGGAATCGTGGTCTAGAACTACAACATGAGGCTACCATGCCTTTAGCATGCGCTAGCCATGAGGTGTGACGTCATATGATGTCATAGTGGTCTAGACTCGAGTCATGTGACACAAAAGATATGATCCGGCGCTTGATCGATAAGATAAGATAGATGCGCGCTTAGATAAGATTAGATAAGATAAACCGGCGCTAAGGCTAGGTTGCAAAAGAGGGTTTGTAACATTCCCTCCCATTGCTCACTTTGAAACAGTTCGCCTTCTTCTTGCATTGGCTATGCTTAAAGACTAGGAAATCAAAGCTCTAGATGGCAAAACAGCTTTTCTCTTTGGAGAACTTGACAATAATGAGGAGTTATACATGACACAACCAGAAGGTTTCCTCAAACATGGAAAAGAGACTAAAGTCTGTCGACTTCGAAAGGCTATTTATGGCCTCAAACAAGCTGCTTTGAAATGGAATCAAGCACTTCATAGATCCCTTCAACAGATGGGATTCAAACACACTATCTCAGATCCTGGTGTCTACATTAAATATATAGGCAAGGATAAGATTGTTTTTGTTGTTTATGTTGATGATGCACTTTTTATGGGTAGTAATCTTCAACTGCTCCTCAAAGATATAAAGATTTTCACCAATAAAAGGAAATCTTGAGATCTTGGAGATGCCACAGAATATCTAGGCATGCAAATTACCAGAGATCGAAAGAACTGAACTCTGAGACTTGATCAGATTATCTATGCTGAGAAAGTAGTCAAATGTTTCCAGCTAGAGAATGTGAAACATGCACAAACTTCTTTACCCTCTGGATATAATCCAAGTCCAAATACTGATGCAGAAGATTCTAAATGAAAATCCAGATATCAATCTGTGATCAGATCTCTTCTCTACATCATGCTTGGAACTTGTCCTGATCTGGCATATGCAGTGATCAAGATGTCACAATTCTCTGCCAATCCTTCTGAGGATCACCTTAATTGATTGCTTTATATTGTTCAATATTTAGCTTATACTTCCAATGTGTCAATCACATTCAAAGGAAAGTCAAACAGCAGTTTCACAGCCTATTGTGATACTGATTGGGCAGGTGATCTCTTGGAACTTCATTTCACAGAACTTCTTAAGGAGTCCTAGCTCTTTATCCATGGATGTCCAGGGTGAACTACCTTTTCCTTCATTGGTGCAAGGGGAACATGTTCGTAATGCTCCATTCACTGCGCTTTGAAAATCTCCTGTTCAATTTCCTCACTACAGATATATATTTTTTCAGATCTGATTGATGTTTGACTTCTTTTTTCATGTAGTCATATCACAGCTAATACTAATTTCTCTGCACTGTCTGATGACTGTCCCACATCTTAAAGAGTGCCCGCAGGCTGCGATTGAGGTCCGTTGTTTGTCTCAGCTACTAGCACAACCTGCTTTACATTTCTGCTCATCCTTCCAATTTTCTCTGCCCTTGTATAGCACTGGTAAGCCCTGTACGATGTTCTCTCACAAAGACTTGGATTTGACCATGTTCAAAGATACTATGCACAATCCCTCCCATTGCTCTAAAATACCACTCCCCCCTGGATCCTCTGCAGAGTGTCAGGACGGGATGTCAGTTGAGCCTGACCAGATCAGAGGAGGAGGACGATGACCATCACTGCCTCCTCTTGAAACCCCAATGCGACTTCACACTTACATCAAAGCCAGTGAAAGAGCATGCAAAAGTGCTGTGGCACAGCAAGCTGAGCTTTGGCAAGCACACTTGGCAGATAATACTCTGCCTGTTCTACCACTACCCACACCTGTTCTGGCCCCACCACCTCTAGACTTGCCTAGTCTGCTCTCTGAACCATACACCACCATTTTATTGGTTCCTCCCCAACCACCTCACTTGGTGACTCTGTGTACTGAGGTCTCTCTCAATGTACATTCAGTGACTCCTCCTTGACCAGCCACTCTTTGCTCTGAGCCCTCTGACCAAGTGCAAATACAGAGGTCCCTCAGTGATACACCAACCAACCTACCATGCCAACCATGCACATTGTCCCACCAACTTCTGCCATTGCTCCATCAGCAACTAATGCTATTATTGATGCCCCGTTTGCTGAAGCTGCAACTCCTGACTCTTTAACTCAAGCCCCCTTCACCATGACCAACAACAATGCTGCTGGCTGTTCAACTCCGACATTAGGATGAAGGACAGCTACCATTAACGCTACCCTCACTTCTGGCTATGATGAACTGAAAGAAATTATTTTGAGACTCATCGATGAAACCTCACTTATAGTGCAGCAGGTGCTGGAGGGGTGGCATAAGAGCCGTTCGCGTGTGGTCAATAGAATGAATCATTGGAACTTGTATACTAGATATGCCATGAAGCATGAAGAGCAAGAATGACAGTGACTTGACTTCAAGGCAGATGTTCCACATAGGCCCAGTCTTGGTCATCTACTATATGTTACGACTGGCCTGGATAGGGTCGGTTGTAGACTCGAGGGGTGCTGAGGCTGAGGTTGAGGAGTCCGAGGGTGGGCACTGATGGACGACAAAGGGTCAAGGGAGTCCGAAGGGAAGGGGCCTAAGGATGACTAGGGCTAAGGGTCACTGAGTGAGCTTCACCTTGAAGTGAAACACAAGGGTTTAGACTGAGGAGACCGAAATGGGAGGCCTTGGATTGACGAAGGGGGTGGAGTGGAGAGCACACGCTCAGAGGGACGAAGGGCAAGACTGAGAGCAGGTATATTCGAGAGAGTATCGAGTAGCTCTAGCTTAGTGTTACAGGATGAGTATCTAGGGTTTATATAAGAAAGAGATGGAAGGTCATGGAACATGACCGAAGGGTATGTGTCACCCGCAGTATAAATGAGTCATGAAGACTGCGGATGAGTAAGGGTACACTAAGCGGATGACGAAGCAGGGCAAAGGGAAATGAGTAATCTGCAGTATGGAATGAGTCATGAAGGCTATGGATTGACTAAAGAGAAATGAGTAAAGGTCCAGAGGCAGATGACACAAAGGGGAAATGAGAAAGGGCAAGGGGGAAGCATAGAAGATAGAGGGAGACATGGGAGAGGTCCATGAGAGCAATGGGAGGCACAGGGAAACAACAGGACAAGAGAGAATAGTCCAGGAGAGGTTCGAGCGTAAGACTTGGTAGTCTGAAGCGAGAACCGAAGAAGAGAAAAGAGAAAAGAAACAGTGGATCATAACACTATAGTTCTTGTAAAAATGCTAATCATGACTAGTTACACCCACTATTCATCGACAGCTCCATGCCAAGTTCAAGGAAGACAACACAGACATCTGGAAAGAAATATTAGAGGTCCATGACATGATAGAGAGCAGTGGACAAACCTCCCCACAATCAGTCGCTCAACGTGTGCAGACTTTCAATAAAATCAAAAAGTGTGTCATAGCTATGGTATGTACTACTCTACTCTCTTGTCCAAGTCACACACTAATACATTCTTCAGCTGGATGACACATCTGTGAGGCATGGGTTCAAAGCAGCAGTCATTATGTGTGGGAGTGTTGTGAATGAAGATACATCTCTGGGATTTACTCACACAACTTCGGGAGCAAACATGGTGAGTGCAATTGCATGTAAATTAGACTCTCAATATATTAATTCAACCTCCTCAGTTTTTTGAGATTTGCTGTCGTGGAAGTCCCATCCAGATCATTGGGCATCTTAAGGTGCATGTCTAGTAAGTTTGCCTCACCTTCAAGTTAGCCGTGGTGATTGTTAACTTTCTCCCCATAGCAACCATGTGTCCCTGGAGATCATCCATGAAGCATTTGACAACAAAGCTGACCAATTCAAGAAACAACCTGAGCCAATGCTTCTTGCAGTGCCCACAGATTCATTGGAGAAAATCTGCAAGTTGGCATATTCAAAGGGATCTCAGGCTGATGACAGTGAGATAATCATCACTAAGGGTTTGAGCAACACTGTAATGTCATTCATCAAAGAGCTTCTTATGGATCTTATTCATAAGTGCATATGTGCTGTGAACATTGTATCTCCTCTCACATTGAAATAGACAAAGTCAGTGGCAAAACTTATAAGTTCAAACATGGCACATTCCCTTGGGCAACACTTCTTGGCTTCCTTGCTGAGGAAGGGCTTGTCATAAGAGGTTGGCCAGATGGTGTCCTGATGCTGGGACAACTTCATCATCCTGGTGTAAGGATCAAGGAAATCACTAACCTGAACAATCATGACAACTGGCACCTCCAAACCGCTCTGGATGCCAAAGAGATCACAATCTCACAGGTCCTCGAATGGAAAGAACAACATAGGTGTCATTATGGACCCACTCCTTCCGACTCCTTATGTTTTCTCATATACAGGTGCTATTGCAGAGTTCAGTGCCCCAGTGGTTATTTGTGTGGCCCCACCTGCAGACAGTGAATGCCCCCAAGCCCAACAGATGTTTGATAATGGGTCTCTGGACTATGATGGCCCGAAGTGTCTTCCTAACCTAACTGCTGCTGCTACATGAATCAAACAAAGATGAGTATCCAAGGCCACCACCAGTGATCTGATTATCATTGTGAGCAGCAGCAATGATGGCAGACCTCATATCATTCCAGCTAAAAAAAACAAGACGAAGGGCAACCAGCATACCAAGGCCCCCAAGACGAAAGGTAGCCTCTTTCAGCTTGATTTGAGCAACCAAGAAGAAAGTGGTGTGGTTGATAAAGACACACATTCCACAACGGATATCGAGGAAGGTCTTGAAGGAGATTATCAAGAAGTTGGTGGCGATTCACGCAAACACAAGGCCAGAAAACTCCCACCACAAGGTTGCAATATCAAGAAGCTGAGCCCTGCATCAGAGCCATTGAACTCTAAGAAGGGGAAGGGGAAGGATGTTAAATGCACATACAAAAGTGCTGAGTTTGTTGATGTAATGGACTCAGACTCAGACTCGCCAACTGTGAGAGGTATGACAATGATTCAATGCTTGACCATGTTCCAACTGATAGTTTGGCACTGGCAGCTTGACCAGATGTCCCAAAAGAGATGCAGCCGATGCATGCAAATGACATGTTTCACAGCAGTAGTAAGTTTGCAGTGATATCTGAACGATGTACTAATGATTATCACTAGCACCCATGTCACTGAAGACAGCAGCAGTCTTTGCTCCGTCAATGTCCAAGGATGATTCCATCGTGCACCAAACTATTGAACCTTCTTCCTCTTCTTCTAAGTGGCAAAGGTCCACTGCACCACTCACCAAACTTGACTTGGCGCCTCCGACAAAGACTTCATTAGCAAATTTACCAAGGGGGCCACTCAGCCAAGACAAAAGACCAAATGATTGGACAACTCAAGTTTGTCAAGAGGGTGGTGGTGGTCATCCACCCCATGCTTTCCATGGCCTGAATCCTCCTTCTGTTCCTTGCTGTGGAAACGAAGGTATGCATACCTCACAGTGCGGAACAATGGACTTGCATTATATGACACACATTGGTCCATCTTGTGGAGGTTATCATCATGACATCTATTGAGGTGATCCACAAGGAGCCTATGATGGCTTCCATTCTTGCTCCGAAAGCTCAGGGATGTTCTCTGATGCAAGGGAGAGTCTGCATTTGTTTGTGGATTTGTCAGATGAGCTGCATCATCAAGCGCTCCCCAGTCAGGGCCTCAGGCCTAGTTCACACTCCCATTCCATTCCCAGTCATCAGGAAAGCCTTGCTCCTTCTGATATCCAACATGTGCACCTGCGCCAGCCAAGCATCACACCATCTGCCATGCAACAGGAACACTGTCAGCAGTGTGCTGCACTATTGGATGCACAGCAATTCTACCCTCACCAGTCAAGCATTGCACTGTTGATCATGCAGCAATCTCATCCTTGACAGCCAAGCACTGGGCCATCGGATATAAAGCAGTTCCACCAATGCCAGCCAAATGTTGGGCCATCGGACATGCAGCAATTCCATCACTGCCAGTCGAATGCTGTTCCATTGGCCACACAACAATTCCATTCTCACCAGCTGAGTGTTGGGCCCCCAGACATGCAGCAATTGTTGCAACCTAGCTTCTGACGAAACCTAACTTTAACCTAACCCTAGTCTATGGTTCTTGATCTGGAATCCTAATCCCTCATTTCCGCATTGGCGCGTATCTTTATTCTCTTGTACTAGTATTGACACTTTCATAGTTAGCGCTCTGGTTAGCGCCCAGGACTTGTTAGCGCCCATCACTGGCTTAACTGCCCATTGCTTTAGCGCTCGTCGAGTATTGTCCCTCATAGGTGCCTTGCTAACTAAGCATGGCAGTGCCCCATAGTCTAGACCTCTACCCCTTCTGCTCTTCACATTGTCACGGTCTAGACTCTTATCGCTTATCTATGACATCATAGCATAGCCCGCCTCATGGTAACCTCGCGGTATGCTTCTTGTCTTCTTTCTTTCATTTCTGTGCCTTGTGTTATACTACCTTGCATAGCCTTGCCTCATTGTTGCATCATGGTACATAGCCTTACGCCTCATGGTGTACATATGGTCACTTTAGGGTAGACATACTTACATGGTCCGTGCATAGCCCTCGATAGTATAAATACAGGACACTTGTGAGCTAAACCCCCCCAGTCTAGTTCTCTTGTCATTCTCGCGCCATTACCCAGCTAGTACTCCCTCTATTGGCTCGCATCCCTCGCCCCTTTAGTTGTACCCCGAAATTCATTGCTCGCCTCGTGACCTCGCCATCCCGCCGTCGCTGCCCATCATTCTTTATAGCATCCCCTTCCTCTTCGACAACGCCGCTAGTCTGTATAGGCGACCCGGTTCCTCGACCCCTCGATTGTTGACCATACTTAGTCGGATGTTGCGTCTCTTCGTGAGTACCTTCCGATGAAAGTATTAGTAAGCATGGTATCTCCCCTCTTCTCATTGGTCGATGTACTTGACATCCTATTGGTGGTATCTGCCACATTCTATCTTTGGATTATCATTGACATTATAGTATTGTTAGATCGATAGTAGTAGTTAAATCCGCTAGCTATTACCTTAGTAGACAAGAGCCCTAACACGGTATATCTACTCTCTCTCGATATAGATAGTTAATGGACCTTTACATAGCATAGTATATATTACCATAGCACTAGACTACAGGAGCCCTGCAACTGGCACTGTTCCATATTGGTAGTAGTCGTAGTGTACATTGTACTTGTTATTCTTGCACTTCTAGTCCTTCAGTGGATACTAGCTTGCCCTTGAGTCTTGAGTGACGGTGACTATACGAGTCTACCATTTATCTTCGAGTTCCTCCTTGTTCTCTTGACTATTGTCTTGGTGCATTCCATTGCACATATCCCCTTCTTGCTACGACCCTATCTTAGGGTTATCTCGATTGCTTCACTTTAGTGTTCGCAACAGCAATACTATCCTCGCCAGCCAAGTGTTGCACCATTCGACACACAGCAATTCCATGCTCGCCAAAACTAATGGATGTTCTTAGCATTCTTGGGTATTCTTGCATGTCTTATATCGAGACCAATGTATATACATATATGTTTTTGATCCTCTCACCCTTGCCATTGCTGTTGTCATGCTTGTGCTAGGCAGAATCTGAGAGACTGGGAGACTCAAGGACAAAATTATGACAGACAGCTTGAAGGGAATGCATGTGATGTGATGAGGGGTCTCGATAACGTGTTGATTTGGCATCAAAGAGTTGATGGAATCACAGGGTGAGTCGGAGGTGAAAAAAACATGTCACAGTAAATAAACATTTCTGCTTGTGCCTCACGTATTGGTGCTGGAACTAAGCGGACAGAAACTGAATGCTAGTATGACATTGAAGGTTAGTGCCACACCAACACCTCAAGGTGGAGAAACTTTGCCTTTAAGGAGACAAATTTAAACTGACAACAGCAATCCTGGTCATGTGTACATACAACCCACCAGCCCATTAATCATCATCAGCAAATCACTGATTTACAAACAGGTGACAACACTATTACTGCATAATGACAGTGCTTACAGCATAATGACAGCGGCTTACAGATGACAGCCATCTATTATTACATCATTACAATGTACTGCAGGCACTGCAGTCCACAGTGTGCATGGAGAACAAGGCCGCCTTGAAGGTTTTGGATTATGTTGCTTACATCATTTGCTTTTTTTTTTCTTCTGTGCTACAATGATAACATTTGATGCCAACAGTGATAGTGGTGAGGCCATTCAATGGAGTGCCGACAATGACTTCACCAAGGCTGCAGCAACTGCCATGTCAGCCTGGGCATGACAACACAGACAGTGGTGCAACAACAACACTGGTGCCACCGCTGCCACCACCATGTTAGCAGTGATGATGACACCGCCAGCACCACTACCATCACCACCACTGGCATGTCTGCCCGGCCTCAATGACATAGACAGCAGCATGGAAACAACACCAGCACCAGCACCACCCCCACGACAATGACAATGGCAACACCACTCCACCACCCACACTGCTGCCACCACCACATCAACACTGATGATAAAGTAACAACTGTTATGCTTGGTCCGGGTAGGAATGAGCATAGCCTCTGTGAAGACAAGGTCAAGGATGTTACCGAAGAGAGGCAGCCATGGCAAGGATATCAAGGAGATCAAGTGTCTCGATAATAGATAAAGGATGAGGGATGTCGCTTGGAGGTGTTACAAACCTCGTTCTTTCACCTAGCTTTTAAGCGCTCTCGTTATCTTATCTTATCTTATCTAAACGCGCGTCTATCTTATCTCGCATCTTAGCGCTCGACCACATCTTATCGTGTCACGTGACTCGAGTCTAGACCACTATGACATCATACCTCATGGCTAGTGCATGTTAAATGCATGGTAGCTTCATGTTGTAGTTCTAGACTCTCGTTCCCACAGTCGTGTGAACACTTAGTACATATATAGTAGTTTATCTCACGGTACGTCATTGCTTACTGAGCACCTGCCCTAAAGTACGCCTCATGGCCGCCGCATGTAATGTAGTATATATACAAATGCTAGTCCAGCCAGACTCCTTAGTCTGTTCTGGTTGATTTCCGACCATCAATAGTCCCTTCCTTCATAAGTCTTGACTTTGTGGGTGACCTAGTGCATTTCCTATATAGGATTTGTCGTTGCCAACAGGAGGTGGTGACCGCAGATGTCGAGCTATCGATTGTAGCAGCAACTGTAACTCAATCAAGTGAAGAGTTACTAGTTAAGCATCCAGTCAAGAGTAGGACGAAGACTCACAGAGATCCACACAAAGGGTGGCGAGGAATGGGCTAGATTTGCAAAAGGTGACGAAGTACAAGAAGTATAGAGGAGATCTAGCTTAGGGAATATGAACGGTAAGGAAGGGTTTATATAAGTATAGGGAAATGAAGATGACTAATCAGATGGAACACCATGGAACATGGTGGAAGGAAGATGAGTAATCTGCAGTGTAAAGACGAGTCAGAATACTGTGGATGAGTAATGGTTACAAATTAGATGAGTAATGCACAGCATCAATAAGTCATGATGAGTAATGCACAGCTTGATGAGTCATGAGGGAAATGATGACTAAGGTAGATGGTTTAGGGGTATTATGTCATCATAGAGGAAAAGAAAGGCCTAAGCGTGGTTTGAACGCAGAGACTTGGTAGTCCGTAGTGAGAACAAGTGAAAGAAAAAGGAAAAGAAACAACGAAACGTAACAACAACAACAACGGACCATGCCACCAAGTGGTGACACAGACAGTGGCATAACAATGCGACAATAATGACAACACCACCAGCATGCAATGACAATGCGATGACAACCCCTACCCCCACCCCCACCAGTGTGTGATGATGACACGATGCTAACTGGCAACATGGACAATAACGCGATGACATGACAACGATGTGATGCCAACTGGCGACATGGGTGACAAGGTGATGATAGCCACCACTACCACCAATGTGCAATGACAACACAACCACCACCACCACCACCACCA
>JBBPMR010001333.1:0-10424 GCA_038090415.1 Rossbeevera mucosa | reverse complement strand
GAGGACGATGACGAAGAGGGATGATGATGACGAAGAGGCAGAGGACGATGATCGGTAATCAGTGTGCCTTACAATCGGAGATACTACTATCCACTCCCGGTAGGCGGTCAGGTCGTAATAGTCTTTGGAATGCTTGCAGCGCATACCTTTGCCTCCCTGATACGCGTTAGACCAGGAATATAAAGTGCAGAGACGCGGCAAACAGGACCTCATTTTCTCTGCGTATTGCCGCGGAGTACGGAAAGTCTTTGAATCATACCATCATAGTACCCAACATCATACACAGTGAAAATGTAAACACCAACACCAACGCCATCACTCACTCCCTCCACAAAGCTTATCACAACCTCCTCCACTCCTCGACGATCAATCAATCATCCTTTTTCGCGGAGTTGGGTCGCGGCAACGGAGACCATCGGAGTCGAAGGGGCAGCGGTATGCTCGCAGGCCCGTGCTCGTAGGTATGGATGTGTCAGTTGACCATCCCTCCACCCGAATGCGAGTGTGAAGAAGATGGCGGTGTACCCAGACCCAATAGCACCGCAGCTGGCGTCATGGTTGACGGCACAGAGGGAGCGAGTCCAAGTCCATGGGTCAAACGTTCCCGGAGCGAGTCCCTGCTATAATCGAGGGCAACGACGCGTGGAGTGGTGCTGAAGGCGTCGTTGATACGTACAGTGTATAGGGGTACGAACTCGGAGGTCCAAACCCAGAACCCCCCGTCGCTGACGTAGTTCCAGCACCTTCGGCGACCCATCCGTTGCCCTGCCGCACGACACGTGGCCGGCGTTCGCGTTTAGCCGTGCCGGAGTTGTCCACTGTCCATTTGCGTTTGACCCCAGTGGCTTCGGCGGCACTACGAAGCACGGGTGAAGCTGCCGCCAACAACACCAACGCACCTGTTGTAACGAGTGAACGATTGTTGTAGATGAAAAGCAGCTTGGACATGCCTAATCACTGACAGGAACATTGGATCTATTTCAAACAAGTTGAAGCAGTAGATACCGAGGGTACCAGGGAGCGAACAATAGTGCGCAACGCTATGAACACGGTGCGGCGTAGGTGGTTATGGAGGTAATGTTGGTACGCCACTAATGCTATCAATCTGACTCAAGACATTGAGTCGACTCCAAAGCCAAACTTTTGGTTGAAATAACAACATACGTTCTTCGGTCAATCCAGTGGCTGGCGTCGGTGATAGGCTGTCTGGTACCCTCTTCGATCAATCCGGAACGAAATTGACCAAGAAGAAAATTCGTTGTAGTACTACAAGTAGACTGGCCACAGAGTCTGATCTACTAAATGGAGTTATGCATATGCTTGTTTGCTTGTATACATCGGTATGTTATCGTTATCATACCCCAATTCCTCTTTGTCTCCGCCACCCGAAAATATGGTAGACGAAAGGTTCACCCGGCGGTTAGATAAATGTGGTAACCCGAACCCTGCGTCAATCCCGTGCCCTCTTCCGCCGGAAAGGCTGCTCGCACACATTTTTCGCATACTCAATATGAATCGCGGGGTGAGCGTGCACACAGAACAGATCCCAGAACGGACAGAGGTATACTTTGTTGCGAACCCACTTCCGAAAGATATCTAAAGTCGGATAAAAAGTTGACGATACTCCAAATCAGGACGCTGCAACCGAATGGTTAGTCCCATATCCAATGATAATGTCAGAGTGGACAGAGAGAACAGAGAGTACGTACACCAAAAAGTATCCCATGCCTTGCACGACCAGGAGGTTGATAAGTGGGCCGAGTCGCCACTGTTTCGTGGCTTTGTACATCTCAAACGAGCGGGCCATAAACTGGAAGACCACTAGCATACACATCACCCCCGCATGCACTGGATGGGAGAGATCAGCTGCTGCACCCCAACCAGCAGATGTGAGAGTCGGAGAGCAGAACGAGAAGTCCAAGATCTGAGTGAATATCACTATGCAAGGTGTCTTCAGTGCGGTACAACGGTTATCGACAGCTTTTCTATACACACCTACGGTACCCTTTGAAATGCTATGGACAATGCTCGAAGCAATCGACGTGATGACTTCTCCGAGATAGGAAGTAAGGAGCAGTCCTTGGTATGGGACACCGCTGCTTAGTTGTCTAAACGAATGAGATAGTTGTGAATATACTCACGATCGGCAGCGCAAATCCGCACATTATTTGCGCATAGACACAGGACAGTAAGAACCCTACCTTGGAATCATATCTCAACCCACTTGAATTAACCTGAGGAAGAATTTCTTACATCTGGTTGGAACGATGGGTGAAAGAAGTTCTAGACAAAGTGCAGGCAACAACAACGGACTCACAGCTAAAAGGCATTATCACGAGTCAGTGGTAGGTGAAGAGGAAAGGAAGACAATCTCACATTCGCAGGACCGGGTAGAAAAGAGGACCCAACTTTCAAATGTATGGGTCAGTTTATACTAATCCAACATTTGAGGACATACTGAAGGACTCGATCCTGATAGACCAAGCGAGAATCAGTATCGGGTAGTACAACGCAAGACAACCCTGAACACACAGAAAACCACAAAGTCCGAGATATCGAAGCTGTTGTGCGTATTATTATGATTATAATGAGGATTTAGCATTGCAACACGATCTGATCATGGCGATCACCAATGGGGCTTAAACTGACTATGACAAAGAGCGCGAATACCAAGGTCCAAGGTTTGTTCTGTAGTCATTATGTTGCGTTAGAAACATCACTATCTTGAAAAAAGGTTGCCCTCGGACCCAAATGTATTCTACCTCGCTCGAAAAAGTGAGGACTGGCAATATCGATGTCAGAACAAATGTTGAATGCGTGTAAGAAGGTATTACTGTAGTCGTATATAATGGCAGTGATGACAATGACTGCGACTCCTTCTCAGAGACGTGGTGTTTTAGAAGAATAAAGGGCGTACGGGAACTATAATTGCTCGACCGAAGGTTCTCTAAGTTCGTTTGCAGATCAGAGTTCATCGGGTCCAGTGGTACCAAGAGAGTTAGCAAGAGAGGCTCAGATCTGGGGATGATGAGAGCTTCAAGCGGTTTCCTGCTCCAGTATAGAAGTTGGCCCAGGCTGATCACTGGCAGTACTCACCGGCTGTAAGTACTAACACTCACATGGTTTTATTAGGGCATAGAAGTAAAATGCCGATGCCAACGCATCGTGATGCAGCCATGCTCTTACGCAAGTAGGTGGCGTCCTTACCAAGTCACCTGCAGGCCTGTATCGCCATTCTGCCGTTAATGAGACAAGCTAGACATACGTGCTAGCCACCAGGATCGACGTCTACGTCCCAGTTGATTCGAGATGGCTACTAGGACAACCAACTATTGTCTGAAGTAAACTTGAGGTTCCATTCACATCGCGCAACATGTTCGAGCGGGCGTGACCTCCTACCAAATATGAGCCCTGCATGCGGCCGCTAGGCTTCTTATATCGTTATCAATGATCAATCAGCAATGTGATCACAGTTAAGAAGTACCTGATAAATATGGTCTCGGCGAACTGGACGAGTCACATAATGTCCGGGCCAGTGCTTTTGGGCGCAGGGTCCTTTTCTCTTCGATTTCGATGCGTGCCGTCACCAAGAGAGATACAAAAATGACACACGGTTGGCAGTCCCAGTGGAAGATAAACCAAAAGAAGAAGCATGTTTGCGGTGTACAGTACGGCGCTGCGCGTGACGGGGGTGCTAACCAACTTGCACAGTGGAGACATCGGTCTCAATGATCAGTGTTCTGAAGTGGAATGACACAGATGCGCTAGGGCTGGTATTGGCATTTTTGTCACTTCGATGCACACATTGTGCGATGATACATGGGGCTGGAAAAGTGTAACGTTTTCTTTTCTTTCTCTTCACTTATATCACAATCTTATCTTATCATTACGTTCCACATGGATTACACGTTACTGTTAGTATATATACACGTATGCCTGTATTCGTATCTCTAGTTTGGAATCACTTTTTATCCTCGAACATACGCTCCACTTCGGTGCGACTCGACGGATCCTCGTAAGTTGATTCTGAACTGATTTCTAGTCGTAACAAAATTCCAAACTCTACAACTCGCCGGCTTTTCGCTCTTGAGTCCCTATTCTCTCTGCTTCATCTCGTTTCACTCTAGCCCGTCGCCACTGACTTTTCGTCCGTTCAGCGTACGTGTCCTCCGTCTTCGTCTTTTCTCTCCACAGAACGCAGAGCAGCGCGCCCCCAAGAGCAAATCAGGTCGGACCTGAGGTCTTATCCGATCAAGAGCGCTGTTCCCCACTTCCTGCTTGCTGTTGTATACCCATGCGAGCACGTCCAGTACCTAGTACGAGATGTTAAAGATCTCCCGGATCCAGGGATAAGGAATTGCTTGCTCAGTTAAGAGCCGTTGCACTACGTTACAAGTGTTCGAGGTAGCGCTCGGATCTCAGACGTGCACGAAGGGCAACTCTTTGTGGATAAATAAGAGTTGCAGCCTTAGCGAGCTAAATCGTTGCCGTAGCCAGGCATTCCGGTTCCCTCACGCCTCTCCCGTACCCTGCGGGTGTATTTCGATACTGTCCTCGTGTGGCAGCTACCTTTGTTTTCTAGATTCGAGGAGGAGCCTTCCGAAAAGGACCTCGAGCCCACTGTCCGAGTTGGTTAAACGCTCTTCGCGCAACTCACAAAATCATTCACCATTCCGTCTGCATACATCGATATGTCTCGAGTCCCATCTTGCGCAGCGTCTCGTGTTTCTCAGGCTCAGACGAATCTACTTCCCCCCAAACAATGCGCGACAATGGCAGACTTTACGATTGCCTATGCGAATTGACAAGTGATGGCTTTGGCTGGCACCATTGACCGTCATGCGCCGATTCCGCCTCCCCCCGTAAACACAAATGTGTCTATGCACGCTTCTCCAAGGATAGCGGCACCTGTTCCCCATGCCCCTGTCAACTTCTCCATTCCCCGATCGACACGAGGTTCCGTCTTCTCTTCATCTCCGTCACCCACGGCATCTCCTATGAGAGGTGTCCACTCTCAAACCGCACCTCATGTCGATACACCGGCAGCTGAACCTCGTGTTAGCCTGCCCCCGACCTTAATGAAACCGCCTCGCCCCTCCGCGATTATAGGCGCCACAGGGAAATCAATGATGGCAAAACCTGTGGCATTCTCAGGGTCGAAGGAAGACTTCGTACAGTGGTGGCGTACCCTGTGCACGTACCTGGAAGGATTTGATCGGACACCAACTGACGCCCAAATGATCATGATAGCCTTGAGCTACATGACTGGGTCGAATGCGGCGGGAAGGTTTGCGGACCTGTATCCGATTCAATACCCTAAAGGTAGCCATACATTTGATGAGTTCTCCTATTTACTCGTCGAACAGTTCATGCTGAAGGATGGACGCAACAAGGCTTCAGAAAAACTCAAAAATCTGAAGCAAAGCTCTAAGGAAACGGTCGAAGACTTCTTCGTCCACATGAGGCAGCTGGTAATAGAAGCCGGCTGGTCTATCAAACACGAGCAACACCACCTGGTCGAGATTGCGAAAGAAGGCCTTAAACCGGCTATAGTCGAACTCGCGGAAATGAGCAACTTCGACCTCGTGTCATGTGAAAAGATCACTCCTTGGGAAAGGGCGTTCTATCGTGCTGAAACCATTATTGATGCGCGCGCCTTGCGCAAGTCCCACCACCCATCTACGGACGTAAAAAAGAACATGTATACACAATATACGAAGAAAGCGGAGACAACCACTCCAACAAACCAAAAGACCTCTTCCGTGGAAGCGATTCCCGGTACCTCCAGACCGATGGATCTTTCACAAGCACGCGCCGCAAACGTGTGCAGGAAGTGTGGAAAGGCGTGGCCCTGCACTGATCACCTGCCCAAGAAAACGAGGCAGATTCGTAAGGTCAAGATGCGTGGTGTGGAAATAGAATACACCACCGGCAAAGAGCTAGCCGAAAAGATCGAGTTAATCGAAAAGGGTTTTCACAATGAGGAGTAGATCAGTCTACCGCTCCTCGTGTATCTAGTACGGTTTCGAATAAATTTAATGTCTTGAAAATCGAACCGTGCGAGACTGAAACCACTAACGATATGACCGATCAAGGATTCGAAGTGTTGGATGCCCACCCTCGTATACATGTGAGAAAAACGGCATTTACGCCACCACGCATTCTCAAACGTGTATCTCCATTACAAGGGAAGGTCTTCGATATGAGAACCCTCGCCTTAATGGCGCAAAATGAAAAGGTGAATATGGAGAGGGTTACGCCCCCTTGTACCGATCACCAGGAGGTTAGTGCACCGCCCTTACCAAAAGCACAGGATGAGAAATCAAAGGAGCAGGGAACTCCGGCGAAAGTATCTCCAAACAAAGATTCCCTGACATCGTTGTGTTCGCCAAAAGCGGAACGGCGGTGGACAAATACGGTTGATCCTTGGTCAGTACAATGGATGCGCAAAGTCATAATCAAACAAGACGCTAAAACGATTCACAGACACTTACGATCGTTTTGTCATGAAACACGCATGCAGGAAATTGACGAAGGGTTAATTAGTTGGCTCAAAACATCAGATGACGACTTAGCACATGTAGTACTCAGAGAGTTACAGAATAAACCGAGACATTCTCGTCTACGACTGAAATCACCGGAAGCACTCGAGCTGAAGGTTGAGATAAGTCAAGGACACGATGAGAAATATTCAACAATAGCTCTCGTAGACTCTGGGTGCACTGGATCCGCCATATCTAAATCATTTGTTGCGAAACATCAGCTAAATACACATAAGTTGCCTTGACCAATGAAAGTGTACAACGCTGATGGATCTTTCAATACTGGCAGAGATATTACTGAGTTCGTCATAGTCAATATGAGCATAGGGAATCACAAGGAGAAGATTGCCATGGCAGTAATAACGCTCGACACACATCAAGTATTTCTCGGTCATGATTGGTTAAAATTACACAATCCCAAGATTGACTGGAAAACTGGTGACGTCGCATTTAATTGTCAAGACAATCATTCGACCTATATTGACGAGTCCAACGATGAGATATTCGCAATAAGAAACATATCAACCGACCTAGCGGCCCAACATGCAAAGAAAGAAACATCCTTTGAGGATATGGTACCTTCGACATATCATGAATTCAAGGATGTATTCTCCAAAGAGGAATTCGATGCATTACCACCTCGAAAACCTTGGGATCACGCTATTGACTTAATCCCTGGCACGCATAAGGTCGATTGCAAAATGTATAATCTAACTCCTCGAGAACAAGAAGAGTTGGAAGCGTTTATTGCCGAAAATCTCAAGTTGGGAAGAATCAGACCATCCAAGTCCGAGTTCACCTCAGCCTTCTTCTTCATAAAAAAGAAAGATGGATGTCTATGCCCCGTACAAGACTACCGAAAGCTCAACGATATTACCATCAAGAACCGATATCCGTTACCTTTAATATCGGAACTTGTCGATAAGCTTAAGGGAGCCAAGTACTTTACAAAGCTAGACGTTCGATGGGGATATAACAATGTCCGCATCAAAGAAGGCGACGAGTGGAAAGCGGCTTTCAGGACTAATCTGGGGCTTTTCAAACCCCTTGTTATGTTCTTCGGTCTGACTAACTCACCCGCTACGTTCCAAACCATGATGAATCATATCTTTCAAGATTTGATTGCTCGTGGAAAGGTTGTCGTTTACATCAATGATATCATGATATTCACAAAGACGATAGAGGAACATCGACAAATTGTCAAAGAGGTACTACATATATTGTGTAAAAACAATTTGTATCTCAAACCAAGTAAATGTGAATTCGAACAACCTTCCACTGAGTATCTAGGTCTCATCGTGTCTGGAACAGAAGTGCAAACGGATCCTATAAAGATCCAAGGGGTCAAAGATTGGCCCGTCCCGACGTCAAAGAAAGAGCTAAGAGGATTTTTGGGGTTCCTAAACTTTTACTGCCGCTTTATTCACAAATTCTCTATCATCGCGTGTCCCCTCAACGCTCTTACTTCTGACAAAAAGGACTTTGTCTGGGATGACGAGTGCCAGCTCGCATTTCAGACTCTCAAAGATGTACTTTGTGCATCACCGGCATTGGGCATGCCACAATCCAACGGCCAATTCAAGGTGGAAACGGACGGTTCAGGAATTGGTATCGGCGCTGTTCTGAGTCAAAAACAAGAAGATATATGGCGTCCTTTGGCGTATATCTCAAAATCCCTTTCAGATGCGGAGCGCAATTACCATGCTGCTGATCTCGAATTACTCGCGATCATATTCGCTCTGAAGGAATGGAGACATTATCTTCTAGACGCTGCCGAACCATTTTTGCTTCTCACCGACCATAAAAACCTTGAATACTTTGGACGCCCACAAGATCTCTCTCGCCGACAAGCACGTTGGTATCAAATGTTGCAAGAATATAACTACGAACTCTCCCATCGTCCTGGTGCTTCTAATCCAGCAGATCCTCTGTCCAGGAGGCCAGACCATAGTAGGGGGATAGATGCCGATAACAAAAACATTACAATGTTTCCTACGCTTGAAATTCGCACTTCGACTGCTGAATTAGAGTCTATCGAGACATTGGTGTCTAAATTGCAACACAAGAGAGAATCTTATGTTGTTCAAGGATTAGCTGAAGGAAAAGGACACTGGAAAGAGAACGACGGGGTTGTATGGTGGAAAGACCTACTGTATATTCCAAAAGATATACTGCTATGTGATAAAGTATTACAACAATTTCACAATCATCCACTAGCGGGACATCCAGGAATACGCCGAACAAAAGATCTAATTCTGGCGCATTACTATTGGCCTTCCATCACAAGGGATATTAAGGAATACATGAAAGGATGTGATAAATGTCAAAAGACTAAAGTGGATAGACGCTCTAAAAAGACGCCTCTACATCCTCACGCTATTCCTGATGCCCCTTGGGAAACCATATCTGTCGATCTAATTGGTCTGTTGCCAGAGTCACAAGGAAAAGACATGATCCTAAATGTTGTCGACCATTATTCAAAAATGATTCACTTATTCCCGGTCAACAAAGAGATCGATTCAATGGGTGTTGCCAAGATCTTTCGCGATCATATATTCAAATTACATGGCACCCCAAAGAAGGTGATTTCTGATTGAGGAACACAATTCGTGTCGTCATTCATGAAGGATCTGTATACCTTGTTACAAATAGAAGGAAATCCATCCACAGCGTATCATCCACAGATGAATGGTTTAACCGAACGACTGAATGCCAAAGTAGAACAATACTTACGCATATATGTCAACCATCGTCAATCAGATTGGGTGGAATGGTTAGTGCTTGCTGAATTCACACACAACCAGAGAACAGCAGAAGTGACTGGCTATTCACCCTTCTTAATAAACTATGGACAACAGCCTAGACTTCAATTTGAAAACCGTAAAGGAATTCATAATGAATCAGCGGACCAATTTGTGCAGCGAATGAAAGACTTACAAAACCTAGCCAAATGATCGATGGAACACGCAAAAGTGGACATGAAAAGATTCCATGATCGAAAAGCTCGTTCGTCTGAAACGCTTGCCAAAGGAGACTTGGTGTTAATCAAAGCGACTAATATTCGAACCGACCGACCTATGAAAAAGTTAGATGATAGACGATATGGACCTTTTCCTATCGAACGTGTCAATGAAGACGGATCGTACCAGCTTAAACTAGACAAACAATGGCGCGGTATATATCCGGTTTTCAACGAATGCGTACTCACCAAATATTGTCCAGGTCAATTCGAAATGCAAAAGAAACCACCACCTCCTCCTCCAGACGTCATAGCCCAACAAGAAGAACAAGAAATCGATGCAATCATTGATTCGCGAGAACGTCGTGGTCGCATTGATTACTTAGTTCATTGGAAAGGATTCGACCGAACACATGACCAATGGTTACCGGTTACAGAATTAACAAATGCCAAAGACGCTATACGGAAATTCCATTGTCAACATCCAGAAGCTCCTCGAAGCGTTGTAGTTTGTATCCCTCTGGCCCAAATGACCCATATTTGCAAAATCTGTGATTGCCTCATGTGTGCCGGTAATGTCTCTGTATTTGATAATCCTGATTTCCATTCTTTCGCCAAGTCATTGAATCATTTACCTGATCATTTATTTGAAATTCCACCCGCTGAGGACATCGGTGTCTAGTAGGGGGATAATGTAACATTTTCTTTTCTTTCTCTTCACTTATATCACAATCTTATCTTATCATTACATTCCACATGGATTACACATTACTGCTAGTATATATACACGTATGCCTGTATTCGTATCTCTAGTTTGGAATCACTTTTTATCCTCGAACATACGCCCCACTTCGGTGCGACTCGACGGATCCTCGTAAGTAGATTCTGAGCTGATTTCTAGTCGTAACTAGTGATGCCGCGGC
>JBBPMR010001332.1:0-10429 GCA_038090415.1 Rossbeevera mucosa | reverse complement strand
GTGGGAATGTTTTTCAACTCAGACACAATGTTTACATGTATGTCTCTATTTATAGCATCAAATAATAGGCAACAAACCTGTTTATAGTTGAGATTCTATATGTGTTAATGAAAGTCCAAAAACTGTTTCAATGATATTGCTGGTTTAGAATAGATATATCTCTGGAGCCTCTGAGCCAAATCACATGACCCTGGGGACAGAGTTGTAGCTATGGGTTTGCACTATGTTTGTCTTTACCAAAGTTAAGCGAGATTTCCACAGGGGATTGTGGGGCGCTTTATGCCCTAGTTTGGGGTTAAACATTGGAACAGTTTTTGGAGTCACTGTACATACTGTACTTATTTTGTTCCAGCCATTGCCAACATAGATTCTCAAACATGCAAAGACAGACTTGGAGAAGATTTGAGCACAGAAGAGGACTTGTATATGGGGATACTTGACAAGCACTCAAGGATCACATATTTGGATGTCAAGCTTGCTCAATCCCCAGGTGAGTTCAACACTACCAACCTTTTTGTAATACTGACATGATACACTACAAGCTTGTAACTGCATGAAAAATGCTTTTGCACTTGTAATTGAACTAGGCATTCCTTCGCTCCTGATACTTATTGCCACCTTCCTCTCCAAACAGCTTCAAGCTGCACCCACAACCCCTGACCCTTCCTGTCATCACCCTCCTCCCTTTACTGGTCATATCAAGACCTTTTACTCAGCAACTGTGACCTTTGTTGCCTCAAGTGACCCGAGTGGCATTGGTAGCATGTGGTGTGAGCATATCCATGCAACACCATCATGGTATTATGGTTCCCCACGGTATGACTGCATCTTTGTTGGCACAAGCGATGCAGAGGATGGAATGCTGAGCATGGATGTTGGCCATGTCTATTGCTTTTTTTTGTTTACTCATACTGATGGGCAGATTTTCCTGTGCACTTTGGTCCATTGGTTTGATTGTTTGGCTGATGAATCAGATAGCCTTACAGGAATGTGAATGGTTACTTCTTCTTTTCACAAGCATGGCTTGAACAATTTTTCAGTGATTCATGTTGATAGTATTGTCTGCCTCGCACACTTACTTTCTATTGTTGGAGACACGCGGATGCCCATTGGCATCAACTTTCACAATTCATTGAACACTTATTGTAGTTTCTACATTAACCATTTTGCTGACCACCATGTGTTTGAGCTGGCTTCATGATTTACCTATGGATTGTATGGATTGTACAGCACTACTTCTCAAATCCTAATCAGTTTTGTATCTATCCATTACATATGCTATAAGATAAATAAGGTGAATGAGCTGGCAATGAGATGAGCAAGACAAAGTTTGGCATTCGCTAATGACCTAATTCAGCTCACAAGATGTGGCACACTTAGATGTGTTCCATAAGACCAGTAAGTTCATATAACTGACTGTTGAATTGGTAATCTTACATTATTAATTCTAGACTGTTCTATTCTAGACTGAGTCTACTTGTTATGTAATCTTCTATTTCTTTCTAGAAGATTCTATCATTACATTATCAATATTACTCATCCATTATTCATCCACTTAGTAATCCATAGCACATGCTGACTGATGCTGACTAATGCTTCTTATTTGCTATTGGATAGAATACTATGGAATATTCTACATTTATATCACATGATTCATTTAGAACATTCTATGACCTTCCATACATACATAAGTACAAACATGTACTGTAGTATATAAGGGCTCTTTCAGCCCCTCTAATACCTAAGTTGTTTTCACCCTCACAAGTGATCAATAACTTCAGTTTAGCCTCAACAACAGACAGCTCATATTCCTAGTAAGTTTCTACTAGAGATATCCCTTGAATCCCTCAGTTGCACCCATAGAAGTGTTGGATTTCTATACTGATGGTTTGCACAAATAAGATTTTTGTAAAAGTTCTGATGCACTTTGATGAGACTGTCTTAGCAGATGTGGAAAATCTGGAATCCCACAGATCACGATCTGCATAAATCCTGCTGCAACCAGTCTGTAGCACCCATACAGTATATTGCTACATTCCCAGTGATTTGAATAAAAACAGCTGTACTACTATGGACTAAAAGGAAATATGTATGTGGAACTAGTGCCAATGTGGACTGTAATATGATCAGGGTCAACATAGTACTAGTATGCAAGGAGAATTCACCCTTGAAGATCTTCAAAGGAGTCCCAATTGAAATCTCACCAATCCACATAACATCTTAATAATTTGTGAGTGGGATGCTACCTTTGCCCCCAAAGTCTGGTGTTACAGTGCAACCCAAAACACAAAGCTCAAGGAAGACTCACGTGCATATGATGTAAGTGAATGAGTATTCTGAATGTGAGGAGCTACAGTATAGGAGCGATGAGACTATATATCAACTACAATATGTACTACGCATGCACAAGGCAATGTATGGTCTAGACTACTTACATAAGCAATGATGTCAGAAGCACAGGTCTACTGTCAGAGTGACGATTCAGTAGGGAATTGGAATGGAGTCAAGAAATGAGGTGAAAAGGAAACTGTAAACATACTAATAAAAGTGAAAATGTTATATCTGGGCTTGGTCCATTTCACAGCGAAAGGGTGCACCACCCCATTGTTAATTTCATAATAGTCTAGGCTATAGAAATTCAACAGAACTTCTATGGGTGCAACTGAGGGACCCAAGGGATATCTCTAGTAGAGACTTACTAGGAATATAAGCTGTTTGTTGTTAAGGCTAAACCAAAGTTATTGATCACTTGTGAGGATGAAAACAACTTAGGTATTAGAGGGGCTGAAAGAGCCCTTATATACTACAGTACATGTTTATATCTGTTTGTATATAGAAGGTCATAGAATGTTCTAAATGAATCATGTGATATAAGTGAAGAACATTCTATAGTATTCTATCCTATACAGTATGATCAGAGCAACCATAATCAATCATCCAGTGATCGCTTATGAACTCCATGGAATGGGAAAACGTAGATCCTGCAGTGTAACAGTAAAACAAGTAATCATCATTTTTGAAACTACTACAATCATTATCTCTCCAGTCGTCTATATCAGGCTCTGAGGGTACACTATCTCTAACTCTAGAATCCAAACCATGTTTCCAGATACCATCTTTGTATCTCCGAGAATCTCCATAGTAGGATTCGGACTCTTGGGAATTTGTCCTTACCTTCCCCTTACCCTTCTCTGTGGCAGTATAGCATCTACGCTGTAGATCTGCCTGTTGTCTCTTGTAAGGATTGATACAAGGCAGAGAGGTAGAGAAAGAGGACAAACGATAGGCAGAAATTTCCATGCTGCTTTCCTGATGATGATGTAGTATTTTAGTATTGACATTGGTACCAGCAGAAAGACAATCAAGATACTGATCAATCTTGGAAGGACATACATTCCATCCAGTATTGGAGACAGTACTCAACATGTCCTCTTCATTGGCTTATGTGACCATATAGTCATTGGCAGACTCAGCTGGTATCAGATTCTGTTCAGGACTCTGGTTAACATTCCATGAGAAAACATAATTGACATCGGTGAAACCACTGTGACCAGGGACAGTTACCTGTTCTTTCTCGGTACCTTATACCGGTGTCTCTGCCTTGGATTCAGATAGATCAATGACCATAGATTTTTCATCTATTGTAGCCATGTTAGCAAACCCGACAGGGTTGGCCTTTCCCTTTGCCTTCTTTCAATCCTGGTGATGCTGAAAATTATCAGCATTATGCTTGCCACGACGTGCGGATGCACCTCACCCTCTGGTAGAACCTCTGTGACCATGTGTAGCTCGTCCTCAAAAGGAATTGTTGGGTCTTGAACAGGACTGGTTATTCTGGTTCAGAAAGGAGGAATTCTGATTTTGGTTATTGCCAGAGTTCCAAGGATGTTGAAGACCAGGTCCTTGGTGGAGAGCAGTAGTGCAGTTGACAGAAGAGGATGATTCAGGGGCAGACATATGATGAGCCAAGGACTGAGAGATGAGACTAGAATGTTGAGTGTTAACTTCCTTTGAAATGCAAGGAAGCATATTGTTGATAGTGAGGTTGGGTTGTTCTATGATTTGGATAACATGAGAGATCATGCCATCGAAAGAGGAAGAGAGGTGAGAGAGAAGGATCATGGCCTTGAGTTCAGGGGGTATAGTTAGACCGGCTGCTTCTAATTGCATAAACATCAAGGTGATGGGAGACAACCCCTCAGAAAGCTTATTAGTCTTGATCCTCACTCGGAAAAGATCAGAAAATATCATGAACTGGCTAGGAATACCCCTTTTCCTGAAGAGAGACTCCATCTTATTCCATAACTTCATAGATAGGGAAGGATGGATAATGGTGCCTTCTTGAACATAGTCCCAGACTACTTGGAACTGTAACTCCACACTCATGGTAGTAGCGAGGAAGCTGACAATCTTGTAGCCAATGGCTATCCACTTGTTCTTATCCGCTTGAGTAGCGGCTGTGGTACAAGCGGCATGAGTATGGAAACCAGTGATGAAACACCAACCACCAAGCATCTGAAGGGGACCTTGCAGGGCAATCTTCCATGTGGTATAGTTGGAGGCACCAACAAGAACAGGAACACGAGTGAGATGATCTTTGGTAACTGTGAAGTCGGTGGAAGTTTGATTTGCTGCCATGATGATACTAGAAAAGATATGAAAACAGGATCTATACAAAAGGATCAGCATCTGGAAAAATATTATCAAAGAATAAGAGTGGAATGTCATCTGTATCCTCTTCTTTTTCAATCATTTGTTCCTCAAGAGTGACCTCAGTAACTTCCTCAGAAATCTCAGATTGAATTTCTGGTTCCTCGAAAGATGACATATATTCCAGCATCCTTTGTCCATATCCAGATGAAACTTCTTCTTCTTCTTTTAGGGTAGCTTTGTATTGTTTGGCACAGTTTTGCCAACAAAACCAGCAAGGAAGCTTCTATGCTTCTCTTCTTTCTCATCTATTACGTTTGTCTTCTTCCCATTTTGTTTCCCAAAAGTCTTTGTAGACTTCTCTGACAATGTCAGGGCTGACCATCTTACTCATAGGCCAGTGGTGTACAGTATTTGGTATAGGATTGTCTCTACATATGGTTTCGAAATGTTCAAAACCTATAGTAGGAAAGTAATGTTTATTATACACCAGGTAATCATCAGGGTCTCTGGGTTGAACCAGGTAATGGGAAAGAGAACAGGTATAGTAGAAAAGATCCCAAGTATAGAGAAAGAGATGAATAAAAGAAGAAGAAATGTACATATCTGATTCAGTAAGGTGCCACCCAAGCCTTTGTCTGCATTCACATACATATAGGCTTTCCATGGGAGGAAGTGGCCAGTATGGACTCAGTGTCATAGATGACATGTTGTCTCTGTAGTGACCTATCCACAGTTTTTGGCTTGGCGTCAGGTCGTCCATGAGCAGCAGCAGTACCAGATCTGTGATAACAAAAGACATTTGTAACCAAGTCCAAATCAACCTGTCTGACATTTAAACAATGAAAAGGACCTAATGAAAATTAATGTAAGCAATTCAAGGCCCAATCACATGTAGCAGAGTTAAGAATAAGGGCCCGAAGAATAAGGTAGACTGGGTTAAGGTCATAAAATCTCATCCTATGCTTACAATCAAAGTCTGCATTCCATTCCTGAATCGTGATAACATTCCTGTGATCTGGCATCCATGAAGTTATGTAGTGGTCACCATGGATGTGGTTGGGGAAGTGAGGTGAGGTGAAGAGCTCTTGACACTCCAGGAAGCATTGAGGAAAATAATGGGAATGAAGGACCTCATATCCTTGCCAGTGAATGAGGGAGTTCATTAGAAATGGGTCATTGTTGGTCAAAGTTGAAGGAGCCCAGCCAGTGGAAGTTGTGAGAGAAAAAAGAGATTTATTAGGAAAAGAGAAAGTGAGAATGATATTAGAAAGTCAATCAGGAGAGTCCCAAGTAAGAGGTGAAATCTCTGGTTCAATAAAGAAAACCAGGTAAGCAAGGCACTTTTGATGGCACAAACCGAGGGGGGAAATGATGTCCAGCTTGGTGAACCATTGGCATATCGACAGTGATGTTGACTACCAGATGTGGTTGTCTAGAATATCATTCTCCTTTTGAACGATGGCTGTTACCATCACCATTTCTTCTGGTTCTCCTTCTTCGGCTGGAGCTTTGAACCTGAGTAGCTCCTGTACTTCCTTCAGGTAATCAATGTGGCAGTAGGCCATGACTGGAAGTTCTGATAGGTTCCAGGGCAGTTTCAAGCGAGGCATTGTGAGGAGTCAGGGGACGAGATTTGAAAGGGCTGTTGAAACTTGTGGTAGGGGGTGGAACTGGAAGAGGAATCTCTGAAAGAGAGGAGCATTAATCAGACAAGAATAATAAAGGGACAAGATGGACTCCACCGATATCAGAAATCAGCTGGAGAAGGACAGGATCTAGCAACAAAAGCTCAGCTCATTGGACTTCAGCCTGTGTGAGTGGTGGCTGAGAAAAGAGAGAGCTAGAAGAAGTGGTTTCCTAGCAAGGACAAGTGGGAGTGAAAGGATGATGATATTGAAGAAATTTTCTTACTGCCGGAGTTCAAATCAGACTTGGACAATGAGCACTATCATGTGTGACTCGAGTGAAAGTGGTGTTAGTGTAAAGGAAGCTCGGGAAGATAAAAGAGCACTGGGAGCAATGCTGTCCTGATTGTCCAGGAGTTCTACAGTTGGGGCAGGAGAGAAAGAGGTCGTCATTGATGGTCCCAGTAATAGTAAAAGGACATCGTCCTGATAGATGAGTATACCAAAGAATGAGAGGAGGAAGGTTACTAGGTCATTGAGAATGGTATCCCGAGTGTACTGCAGGATGAGGAAATCTCTGATGCAGATAGGCACCAGGTACTCGAGTTGGTCAAGGAGGAATGAAAGGTCTAGAAGAGGCAGGTGTGTCAACAAAGACAGAACACCTACCAAGTGGAATATATAACTCTTGTTGAGATCTAGAAGATCTAGACAAGGAAAGAGACTCGTCAGTACTTGATTGAGCATGACAGGAAAAGAGTTCCAAGAGGTGAAGATGCTGCTCAATAACAGAGAGCTCTAAATGTATGACTTGATTTGACATCACAGAAGCACTTCTGCCGTAAAGGCATGATGTACTTCTGTTTGCAATCAACAATCAAATTAAATAGTCAGAGCAGGGCTCATAACCTATAGAAATTGTTACGACCCTCATTTTTCACCTAAGTCTTAAGCGCTCGAGTTATCTTATCTTATCTAGGTGTGCGTCTATCTTATCTTATCGGATTAGATTAGCGCTTGCAGTCATCTTATCGAGTCATGTGATCGAGGTTTAGAACCTATGACGTCATAATAGTCTAGACAAACACATTGTTACCGCATGGCACACAGCCTTGCCTCATTGTTCACATGTGTGCACTGGTTTGCCGCATGTTCACCTCATGGATCACATAACCTGTGCTCCTCATTGAAACCTCATGGTATACTTTAGCCTTATTTAGATAGTTAGTCTCACGATATGTCATACCTTATTCCACACCTACCCTAATGTAGCCTCATGTAGAACATGTGTCTTGTAGTATATATTGAATGCAGCACCAGCCAGACTCTTCAGTCTGTTCTGGTTGATTCCCGACTAAACAGTTCCCCTCCTTGAGCGAGTTCCTAGTGGGTGACCTAGTGCAATTCCTGTATAGGTTTTGTCGTTGCCAACAGAAATCCAACAGGACTTCTATGGGCGCAACTAAGGGATCCAAGGGATATCTCTGATAGAGACTTACTAGGAATATGAGCTGTCTGTTGTTGAGGCTAAATCGAAGTTATTGATCACTTGTGAGGATGAAAACAACTTAGGTATTAGAGGGGTTACCTGTAACCACAAAACTTGACTTTTAATTGAGAGACCAAGAGCCCTTATATACTACAGTACATGTTTGTATCTGTTTGTATATAGAAGGTCATAGAATGTTCTAAATGAATCATGTGATATAAGTGAAGAACATTCTATAGTATTCTATCCTATAGCAAATAAGGAGCATTAGTGAGCATCAGTCAGCATGTGCTGCGGATTACTAAGTGAATGAATAATGGATGAGTAATATTGATAATGTAATGATAGCATCTTCTAGAAAGAAATAGAAGATTACATAACAAGTAGACTTGGTCTAGAATTGATAATGTAAGATTACCAATTCAACATAGGCCATCAAGAATCTTCCTTAAAAAAAGTCTAAGCAGGCTGCAGCCAAGGTGCAACAGTTCATTCCATGCACTCTTCATTCAATATACCATGAGAATGGATTATATCCTGGAGATTGGCAATGGATTCACTGGAGTTTAGACAGGAAGTGTGTCTGGTGAGTGGTATGGCAACACCACCACCTTCGAACTTGGCACATGTGTCATAGTGGTCACCAGTAGAGCAGCCAGTCTGCTGGAGAGTGCAAAAATGGTTATAGTAACTTGAATTAATCACATTGTAGAGGAGTGGAAACTGTTACGACCCTCATTTTTGACCTAAGTCTTAAGTGCTTAAGTTATCTTATCTAGGTGTGCACCTATCTTATCTTATTGGATTAGATTAGCGCTTGCATCTTATCGAGTCACATGATCGAGGTCTAGACCTATGACGTCACAAAACACATTGATAACGCATGGCACATAGCCTTGCCTCATTGTTCACATGTGTGCACTGATTTGCCTCATGTTCACCTCATGGATCACATAACCTGTGCTCCTCATGGCTAGTGCATGCTTGACACATGGTAGCCTCATGGCTTATTTAACCATACATAGTTATAGTACTCTCACAATATGTTATTACCTCACAAATCATTCTCACACTTGCCCTAATGTAGCCTCATGTAGAACACATGTACCATAGTATATATTGAATGCAGCACCAGACAGACTCCTCAGTCTGTTCTGGTTGATTCCCAACTAAACAGTGCCCCTTCTTTATAGTTTGTTTTGATTGTGGGTGACTTAGTGCAATTTCTGTATAGATTTTGTCGTTGCCAACAGAAACTGGTGGTGAAATGTCCACCTATGGACCTCACTTAATGATGAGAAGCTAAATATAAAAACAATATCCATGGTCATTGGTATAGGAACAAATTGCATGCCTGAGGTCAAACTAATGATCATCATTTGATTGTGTTATCCAAGTAGGAAATAACTTACTAAACATGGCATTCCTGAAATGGTACTGAATAGCTTGAGACACCCCATCCTGTATTAATTATGTCTCGAAGAGATGGGCATTGGTCAATTTCTGAACATGAGCTTGGCCCCAGCTAGAAGAAACAACAATGAAAAGATTCAGTCATGCATCACAACATTGAGCCAGATGGTAAGTAAACGAAAATAGCAAGACGGCATACACAGTGGTTGGTTGATTCCGCATCCACCAAGTCAGCCATTGTTAACGTTAAGAATTGGTTCAGCAGTGGGTTTGCATACCCATCATTCAAGTTAGTTACACTTTGGCTTGAAACTCCACATGTTGGAATTAGTGATTGTAATTAAGTTACTACACTAATCATCGACCTAGACACACATACAAGTGTCTATAGGGTGTTACGCTTGGTCTGGATAGGAATAAGCATAGCCTCTGTGAAGTTAGGGCAAAGGGTATCGTCAGAAAAGACAATTAAGAGACGAGGATATCGTGGAGATCAAAGGTCTCAACGATAGACAAGGCAAGGGTTACCGCTTTGAGGTGGTGGTTGCAGGTGTCATCCGATCAAATGTTGAAGCGACTGTAACTCAATCAAGTGAAGAGTTACTAGTCAAGCATCCAGTCAAGAGGAGGACGAAGACTCACAGAGGTTTATCTAGTAAAGGGAATAGACAAAGAGTGGGCTAGATTGCAGGGAGTACCTGAAGTACAAAGAAGTACAGAGGAGCTCTAGCTTAGGGAATACAAAGGGTATGGACAGGTTTATATAAGTACAGGGAAATGAAGATGACTAAGCAGATGGAACACCATGGAACACAGTGGAAGGATGATGAGTAATCTGCAGTGTGAAGATGAGTTAGAATACTGCGGATAAGTAATAGCTACAAAGAAAATGAGTCAGCATGAGTCATGGTGACAAAGCGGAAATGAGTCATGAAGAAAATGATGACTAAGGTAGATAGGGTCAAGGGTATTGTGTCATCATAGAAGAAAAGAAACGGCCTAAGTGTGGTTCAAATGCAGAGATTGGGTAGTCCATAGAGAGAACGAGCAAGAGAAAAGAAAAGAAATGATGAAATGTAACATAGGGCAGCGCTTCATAGTAACATTAAGTGTTACTCGAGCTACATTTGGCTAATAAGCCTTATCTATACTAACTATGCTAATAGCATAAGTAAATGTACCAGTACTGCACTATATGAAGCAGGTACTGAGAAGCGCTATCTAAGGCACATCTGACCTGCCCTAAACA
>JBBPMR010001331.1:0-10445 GCA_038090415.1 Rossbeevera mucosa | reverse complement strand
TGCCATTGACATTTTTCTTTGAATGTTCAACATCCTACACAAATCCTCCATTACAAATGATGCGAACTGCGGTCCGCGATCCGATACAATCGAATCAGGAAGTCCATGGTGCTTCCAGATGTAGTCTATGTACAACTGGGCCATTCCCAAGGCCGTTATTTCTTTGGTTGTAGGTATAAACATGGCTTCTTTTGAGAAGCGATCCACCATGACTAATATCGCGTCAAACCCATTGCTTTTGGGTAATCCCATAATGAAATCCACGCTAACTTCCTTTCAGGGTCCAGCTGGAACTTCCAATGGCATTCCTTTACCACTAGGCATTGTGTTACTTGGTTTCATTCGAGCACACAGATCACAATGACTGACATATTCTTTAATGTCGTTTCTCAGATTTGGCCAATCATAAGAACACTTGATTAGCTCCGAGGTCTTTTCCACACCTTTGTGACCGGCAAGAGGATGGTCATGGAATTGAGTGATGATTTGGGTCCGTAGTGACTGTGGTACCCATACTTTGTTGGCATAATGCCACAACCCATTTTGGAGGGAAGATCCATTGGGTTTTTCCACACCCAAATGTGCTTCTATGATTTTATCAAATAAGGGGACTTCTAGAGTTTCCAAAGTTCTCTTCGTACTTCTCAGTGTATCAACTCTATTGATTCATTGTGGTGGAATCATGACCATGTTTCGATTATCAGACTCAATGCCGATAGCTAGTTCTGCTTTTCTAGAGAGTGTGTCGGCTTTTTCCATCGAGGTGCCAGGTTTGTTGATTAACCAGTAATCGAATCTGGATAAATATAGTGCCCATCTTGCTTGTCTTCATGAGAGATCTTGGGACTTCATGAAATACTGGAGGTTTTTATGATCTGTCCAGATCTCGAACTGGTGTCTAGCACCTTCCAGGTAATGTCTCCAGGACTCCAAAGACGTAATGATGGCTAGCATTTCTTTATCTGCAATATGATAGTTTCATTGTTCAGGGGTCATTTTGTGTGACATGAACACTACTGGGTGCCATTTTCCTTCCTTTAAGGTGGATAGTACACCTCCTACGGCAAAATCTGATGCATCGCATTCCACACGGTATTCAGATTCATCGTCCGTGTATGCCAGTACCAGGGCAGAAATGAAAGCATCTTTGATCCTGTCAAAAGTGTCCTGTTGACCTTTTCCCCAAGTCCAGGGTTGATCCTTTTTAGTCAGCTCATGCAGTGGTGCTGCCATTGAACTGTATTCTTTAATAAATCTCCTATAATAGTTGGCCAACCCTAGGAAACTTCTTACTCCTTTCACATTAACCGGGGGCTGCCACTCTGTAACGCCCTGAACCTTCTTCATGTCCATAGATATCCCTTCGGGTGATACAATCATCCCTAGCATCTCTATGGATGTTTGTTCAAAGAAGCACTTTTCTGATTTCATGAATAAGTCATGCTTTCATAGGCATGCCAGCACTTTCCGAACTATTTTTCTGTGTTCCCACACGTCTCCAGTTTTGGTAAAGATCATGAGATCATCAATGTATACTATGACTACATCGGGCATATCAGCGAAGATCTCATTCATCATCTGTTGAAATGTGGCAGGCGAATTGCATTGCCCAAAGAACATTACTAGTGGTTTGAATGCACCTCTATGACAGATGAACGCCCCTTTCCACTCGTCTCCTTCTTTGATCCGGATGTTATTGTAACCCCATCTTAAATCCATCTTGGTAAATAATTGAGCCCCTTTTAGCTTATCAATAAGCTGTGAGATCAGCGGCAAGGGATAGTTGTTCTTGATTGTTCCCTCATTAAGATAACGATAGTCCATTACCATTCGCTTTTTCCCATCTTTCTTGGGGATGAAAAACACTGGTGAAGTTTGTGGTGACTTTGAGGGACATATGTATCCCTTGCTCAATTGGTCATCTATAAATGCTGAGACTTCCTCTTGTTCCTGAACAGAGGTGGGAATGATCCTTCCCTTCTTTGGTATGAAGTTGGATTTAAGATCTATTGTGTGATCCCAAGGTTTTCGCTCTGGCATTCTTTCGCTAGCCTTCTTCGAGAAGACATTGAGATAATCATGACACCATTCCGGCACCAATTTAAAAGCCTCTTTGGGCTCCAGGGGTTGTTCCGCCAGATCTATCTCATCTGGTTTCATGATTTTCTGGATTAAATATCCATTTTCCTCCTTGTTATGCCAGTGTGCCTGTAGTACTCGGCACTCTTTAGGGCATCAGTTGAGCGTAACCTTGCTGTGTTCCCAATCAATCATGGGATTGTGGTGGACCAACCAGTTGTGTCCTAAAATCATCGGATTCTTTCCTAAATTTGTGATGTCTACCACCATTCTTTCCATGTGGTCTTTATATCGGACCGTCACTTCAGCTTCGTAGCAAATACTGCCTGCAGCATTTTTCGATCCATCCACATTGTAGATGAGAATGTCTTGGCTCTTTCTCTTGAGCTGGATGTTGTTTTTGTTGGCCCATTTCAGGTCCATGAATGTGCCATTGGCTCCACTATCCAATAAGATGAACACTTCTCTCTTTTTGTCCTTTTGTTTTATTTCTATTTTTATTGTGAGTTCCTTGTCAGGGTTGATAGTCCTAACTCAGCGATTCTCTGGGCCAGAATCCTCGCTTTCTTCGGTACACACAGAATTAAGCACCACTTCCCGGTGGTCACGCTCTTCTGAGAATGCCATGTCAGTTGATTCGGGTAGGCTACCACATTGCGAATCTTCTAAGGTATTCCAATCTACAAGATTGTCCGGTATGTATGAACTATCTACAGCCATTCTCACTAACTGTTGCATATTGTAAAGGGGTTCTTTATTTTTTTCTTTTTCTTCTAATGTAATGCTATGTATTTGCGGTGTTTCGTCTACTACTACAAAGTCAGAAAGAGAATCGGACGAATGAAACGAGCTAGCACTATCTTGGCATCGAGCTCTCAATTCGGAGGCAAAAGAACTATCTACTTCTAATCTACTATTTTTTGTTTTCATAGGTAAACTACTGCCCAGTGAGTTTACCTTTATTCTTTTCCCTGGTCCATTGCGGCCTTTACAATCTGAGCTATCCTAGCATCGAGATCCTCCTTCTTTTCCTTCCCTTTGTTTGTTTCTGCGGTTGTCTCCGCGGCGTTGATTCTTTTGGCACACTTGGCGTGGTGCCCGCCATTGACAAATTTGCATTTGTCACATTGGTTCTTTTTCGGGGAGCGACACTCCCTTACTTGATGCCCCTTCTTTCCACAATTATAACATCCGGCAGGGCCTTTGCCGGAATCGGTAGTGACGCTATCTATATCCATAGCATCGGAATCTTTTTCCCTTTTTGAGCTATAAGGGGTTGGTATTTTACTTCGAGTCTCGAAGGACTCGATTGACTCAGCATACTGCTGAATCACCATTACATAGGCCGGCACCATATCCTGCCGGGCTTTGTCGAGAAATATGGGCTTCATTACTTCTGCCCGGATTTGTTGTTCCAGGAGAGCGATTCCCATCGCGTCTCCACACATTGCCTGATCATAATTGGCAATCCACCTGGTGAGGAAGGTTTGGATGCATTCCTTGTACCCTTGCTTCATGGACATTAACCTTCTCACAGCTAAGTCCTTTTCGTTCTCCATGGTGAAACACTGTCTTAATGTTCGCTCCACTACTTCCATAGTGGGCCAATCGCGATCGGTATAAGATTTTGTTTTCTTAAGCTCATTTCGAGCCCAAGCGCCTGCTCCATTCTCGTCTTTCTCCTTGGTTGATCCAATACGGACCAAGACAGCATAAGTTCTGTGTTCGTCTTTTGGGTATGCTTTCCGATTCATCTTTAGATATACTTCCATTTTTGTCCACCACTCCTCGAAACGGTTATAGGCACCATTGAAATTCCCAGGGTCAGGAATGATGGTGACCTTTTTATTTACCGTGGTCGAGACGGTTCCTTTAGCGACATCCTCGGAGGCCTCCTCTGCTTTCATCCTCGTGACGTCTGCAGAGTCTTTGGCTCTTCCAAGTCGGTCCTTGAGTGTGTGATTCTCCGCCACGACTTCGTTTACTTTGGTGTTTAGCTGCTGAATTAACTGCAGCAGTTCTTCCATCGAGGCCATCAAGATCTATTTGTTCTTGGGGGGGACGAGCGGGTGCTTGGATAATGAATTCGGCTACTGCTTCGTAACCGTGTTTTTCGTATGTTTCGGTGACTGGGGGTCCTTGTCCAATCAGGGATTTCCTAAAGGTTTCTCGGAGCCAATAAGGCCAGCTATTGAGATCTGTTACGTTTGCGAGTGGTACTGGTTCAAAGGTTTCAACTGGTATCCAAGTTTGTTTTGGGAGGATATATTGTTCTGGTTCTGTGCTAAAGTTGCTACAGATAAATTCTACTAAATCCCTATTGAAATCCAGTTTTGCTACTTTGTTCAGTGATACTCACAGAGAGACCAACAATGAACACTTCACTTGGGTGATATTCACGAAGAGACCAACCACCAAATGGATATACCTAAAAAAGGAAAACTATACTAGCAGTGTCATGAGCACCGCACGCTTGTTGGCACGAGTCGAAGGAACCGGAATGCCTGGCTTCAGCACAGATTTAGGTCTGTAAGCCTGCAAATCTTATGGAAGAAATCGCGATTCCGCTTAGCTCGATATCAGGTCTAAGTTCCGTGACAGCCTCTCATCCTGCCAATCCGCGTATAGTGCACTATCACGGGTCCTAACGGTCCCAGCAACTTTATCCTTACTTACACCAACTGGGAATCTGTACCAATAAATTGATACCACCAATCGGATCACACCGGACGAGTGTATATGCAGCAGTGGGGAACTGGTTGCTTTCCAGTGACGGTAACCTGGTCAAGGGATTCTGTTTTACTTCTGGTAGTACAAAGGGTTCCCCTTAACTCTGGGGTCTGAGTGTACACAGCAGGTAGAAAGAAGTAGTCTTGTTCTAATGAAGGCAACCTTTGATGAAAGTCTAGGTGCTGCACTCGAACTTAACTAAGGAAGATGGTTGTTGGCAAAGGGTATCCAATGAGAACAGGACTGGCTTGTTCCGTTGATGCATTCAAGTTTATATACTACAGCTACATGCGCACAGACCAAGCTGTGTCTGACCTACCCTAAACTACATGCTACTACAATGAGGCAAAAGGCTATGTATGGCAGTGCGAAATGGAAGAGAAGCACTGACATGCGTTTACAATGTGTAAGTCTAGATCATGATGTCATATGACATCATATTACATAATGCGGTGCTAGATAAGATAAGATAAAGGACTGAGCGCTTGTGTTACCTTTGGGCGCTCTGGACTTCAATGAAAAGAAAGAAAAGAAATAGGTGCATATGGCGCTAAAACGAAAAAGATAGAGTGACAACTAGCGTTTGCAACAGCTTCTATGACTCATCCATACTGTGGATGACACATTTCCTTCTGTCATGTTCCATGATGTTCCATCTCTTTCCTATATAAACCCTAGACACTCGTCCCTATATCACTAAGCTAAAGCTACTTGATACTCTCGAATCTATCTGCTCTCTGCCCAACTCTTGACCTCTCTGAGCATGTGCTTCTTACCCTAGTCCTTTGTCGTCCCAAGGCCTCCCCCTTCAGATCCCTTAGCCAAGTTCTCGTGTTTCACTTCATGGTGAAGCTCACAAGGCACCTCTAGCCCTTAGTCATTCTTAGGCCTCCCCCTTTAGACTCCCCTTAGTCAAGCCCTCTTGTTACGCTTCATGGTGAAGCTCTCAAGGCACCCCTTAGCCCTTCGTCATCCTTAGATGTCTACCTTCAGACTCCTCAACCTCAGCCCTAGCTCTTATCAAGTCTACGACTGACCCTACCCAGGCCAGTCATAACAGTGTACATATACAGTAGTATATAAGGGCTCAAAGATAGCCCTAATAAATACAAGCAGTTCTACTATTATATTTCTGCCTGCTTTATTAAAGCAATCTTCTCAAATTACCAGTGAGTTCTTCACTGAGTGTTGAAGTGCTCACATGCTGTATGGCAGTGATTACACTAAGTATATCAGAGGCAAAGGGCTAGGCTTACTGGGAAGGTTCTGAGGTTGAGGTTAGCATGTAGTGGTTGAGTACAAGATGCTATTTTTAACTCAAACATGTAAGCAAATGTATGTACATACACTTACATAATACTAGTGCTATAGGTATTACTCTTTGTAGAATGAGCTTATGTTCATTCAACTGAAGGCAACCTTTGACAGAATGTCTAGGCACTGCACTCGAACTCAACTTTTAGGGAAGAAAAGATGTTGGCAAAGGGAATCCAACGAGAACAAGACTGGCTTGTTCCGTTGCTGCATTCAAGTATATATACTACTGTACATGCCATGTTCATGAGGCCGAAGGCTATACTACATGCTACTACAATGAGGTAATGCTATGCTTACCAGGATGCTAAAGTGAGGCAAGGCTATGCGGAATGGAAGAGAAGCATGCCTTGCTGATGCTGCATGTAAGTCTAGATTGTGATGTCATAGTGACATCATATTATGTAATGCAGTGTGATAAGATAAGAGATAAAGGACTGAGCGCTTGTACTATATTTAGAGCGCTCTGGACTTGTACAAAATGAACAGAAAGAAATAGGTGCTATAGGTGCTAAAGAGAAAAAGTAACTGGTGACGACTAGCATTTGCAACATTACCCCCCTTCTAGGGAGGAGATTCCAGATCCTCAGAGTCACTAGGCCAAGCCTCTGTGCATTCCAGAGAGAAGATGGACTCAACTTCTGATTCATCAGAGTCATAGATAGCCTGAATTGATTTCAAATGATTCATGTCAGAGAGATTCAAGGCGTTCTGTGCATGAGTGTGATTTTGAGCAGGTTCCCAAGTCCTGTCGTCCTCTGTATAACCTTTCCAGTGCACTAGATACTGGAATCCACATCCACGCTTTCATTGATCTATGATATAATCTACTTTAAACTCTGCGGTACCCTCATCATCTATTACCACTGGACCTGGGCGAATGATGGGTTGACCTTGAAGAGGCTCTAGGTAGGGTTTAACCCTTGAAACATTTACCATGTTATATGCACAGCTGCCTACTGGCAATGCCAAGGTTACAGCATTTTTATTTTTAATGTCCATGATTTTATACAGACTGATCCATTGATCATTCAACTTTGGACACATTCTAGATGGGCCCATGGAGAGATGTTCGGAAGAAAGCCACACTTGATCACCTATCTTGTAGAGGGGCACTTCTGAACAATGAAGATCTATCTGTTTCTTGATCCTCTCTCTCGTTTTTTCTAAGGCGCTTCTAGCGCTTTCGCAATCTGATCGTATCTGAGATACTAAGTCCATGGCTGAAGGGGCTTTGGAGGTAACTGCTTCGAAACCAAGTCTAGGTGTGAAGGTTTTGTTCACTTGAAATGGTGAAAACCCAGTAGCTGAGGACTGAGTGTTATTGTATGTAAACTGGGCGATAGCAAGAAGTTCTGCCCATTTATCTTGTTTTTCTAGAGTATAGAGCCTTAGGTACTATTGGAGCTCTCTGTTTACCCCCTCGGTCTGACCATCGGTTTGTGGATGATAAGCCATTGACATCTTCCTCTGGATGTTCAACATTCTACATAAATCCTCCATTACAAATGAAGCGAACTGAGGTCCACAATCTGATACAATTGAATCAGGCAGTCCATGGTGTTTCCAGACATAGTCCATGTACAACTGGGCCATTCCCAAGGACGTTATCTCTTTGGTTGTAGGAATAAACATTGCTTCCTTCAAGAAGCAATCCACCATGACTAAGATTGTGTCAAATCCATTACTCATGGGCAATCCTGTGACGAAATCCGCACCAACTTCCTTTCAGGGTCCAGCCTAGAGTTCTGCATGGGTTAACCCATGGGTGCCGTGATGTCAACCCGTACCTGACCCGTCAAAACCCGTACCCATCAAACCCGCGGATTCTATATACCACGGGTGCCCCTGACGGGTGTATGGGTGTAGACCCATCACAGGTCAACCCGTGGGTCTCTATCAATTAGTGCATGTCCATTGGCTTGGTAATGTGGTACCATCGACGTGTAGTTGACGTGTTTCGTTGGGTAGTACATACACATCGCTTACATAATAACTTAGCTCATATATATATATTGTAGCCTGCGCCAACGCCATCACCACCACCACAACAACAACAATGACACACTGCTGCCGTGCCACTGACTGACGACACGGACAACAGCGCAACAACAGCACCACCACCACTGCCACCACCACCACGGCAAGGGGGATTTTTCAATGGCAGCGAGTGGCGGTTGTGGGGGTTGCCCTGTCCCCATCGTTGTCATGGGTCATGGGTGATTTTTCAATGGTGGCAAGTGGTGGTTGCAGGGGTTGCCCTGTCCCCATTGTTGTCATGGGTCACAGCAGCGAGTGGTGGTTGCAGGGGTTGCCCTGTCCCCATTGTTGTTGTGGGTCATGAGTGATTTTTGCCTGCCCTCCTTTTTGATGTCATTGTCGTGTCCGATTATCCCCCCTTCTGATGCCGTCCAGTTTTCATATTGCGTGTGTGCTTTTGATGTGGATTTCGAGCGTACTCGTTTAGCCTTTTTATTACCCACTTAATACTCTTGTTCTACTTGTATCTACTGGCGAAGTAGTAATACCAGTGTCGCCTTTTCTGCCATCTTATCCTTGTGGGCTCGGAATAAGTTGAAAGTAAGAAAATTTAAGAAAATAAGTGGGCTTGTTTCGAGCTTGCTACGCTTGTGTGATGTCATCCTTTATTTATCCTTAATTGTGCGAAAAGTATGATCAAGGCTAGAAAAGGAAGTGTACAAATCCCTAATGAAGCTACACCATCTTGAACCTATCTGCAGCAACATCATCAATAGCATCCCATCCATCTGGGAATGCAGTATCCTTTTCATTGGTATCATCCATCATAACAATTCTCTTCATATCAGAATCCTTTACCATCCCCATGAGGCTCCAAGATCCAAGACAGAGCAGTGCACGGACACTTTGGCTTGATAACCGATTGCGGACATGTGTCAGCAGATTGCGGCCACGGCTAAACAGCCGCTCAACGTCAACTGATGTAGCTACACAAACAATGAGTTAGCACCAATGTAACTGTTCGAAATGGAATGAAAAAGCAAACCTGGGATGCTTAAATAGTCTGTAGCCATGCGTGCAAGTCGGGGGTACCAGGCAGAATTGTCAGCCCACCACTGGAGAACATTATCGACATCCTCAGTGACATCCGTAGCCAGGTAGTCTTCCAGTTCATCGTGTTGTGCTTTTAGCTTGGGTTTAGCCATGCGTGGGAGGTTATCGAACATGTTGGTCGATGCCTTGGGTTGGCTGGAATCTGGTGTAGTATCCATGTCCATATCAGCGTCGGTTGTGGCATCTGTGCCGTTTGCAACATGATATACGTGATATGAATTTTTATATGTATCCGCGACAAGAGTTTTTGCCATTTCGATCCATTGATGCTTCCAGCCGGCACTCCTAAAGTACTTGAGCTTGTGGCAGGGATGCAAAACTGTGTGATGGGATTAGGTTGATATCATGACTGCTGATCAACGTACCCATGGCAATACGATACATGTCGGACGAGTCCGTTAATGAGTAGTACCTGTTGAGGGTCTTTTTAGCCAGTCCAATGGCCATGCGGATTGCTGGGCTAAGTTCTTGGTTGTTCAATATGCCGTTCGTGAAGGCTTCATCAATGTAATCCATGGCCGGTATGACCATGGCAAGGTTTGGCGTTTTGCGAGAAAAGAACGCTGTTGCGTCCTTCAGAGTCTGTGAAAGTGATTAGTAAGCTGGATGCTGTGCAACAAACACATGCACCTTGAGAACATCACGGAGCTGCCCCAAGAGCTCCTACTCCTTCTCATCCAGTGCGCAGTTGCTCACCCCTAGCTTATTCTTGTCTGTGATTGCATCGATTCCAGCCCGGTACTCCACTGCAAAGTTCAACATGTCAAAAGTTGAGTTCCAACAAGTCAAAATGTCCCATGGAAGATTCCTCATGGCCAGTCCATGCTCCCTCAATGTCTCCTTCCACGCAGGCAAAAGCTTCGTGCTCGAATGGATAATTTTGAAGCCCAGTTTACGAATCTGGCATAATAGTCAAGGTATGTCCATGTTGTCTCAACGAATCCCACTCACCTTCACAAGCATTAGACGGAGTGGCTGCATATGTGCATCAAGATCAGCGCGCTCCTCTGCAGTCAAGTAATCAGCCTTGTTAACCCAACCATCCGCATTGTCCTCCACAAGATCACCATCCGCTTCTCTACCGGCCTGGATTTTTGACTTGTATGCTTCGAGTCTCATCTGAAGCTCCTCCAACTCAAGCTCCTGCCCCAGCTCTCTCCAGTCTCCTTCCTCGTTATCCTCACACTCACCACTTCTAACATCTTTCTTTTTTGGCAGATCAAAAATGC
>JBBPMR010001330.1:0-10446 GCA_038090415.1 Rossbeevera mucosa | reverse complement strand
TATGAAGGATCTATGATTCTTTTTGACATTGTTGGTGACGAGCGTTGGTATTCGAGGGTCAAGCTGTTTTCGCATAATTGTTATGACCAGAAGCAAACACGGCTATGCTAATGATGTATGACCGCTCTCGGAGTCTATCCCGATCACGTTTTGGCTATTCCCACGATTGATTCCTAACCATAAGTATTCCATCATGCCCAGAGGCATACTAGAAAAGACTGAGGATAGGGAAGCTTACATTCCTATTTTCCTTGACTTTATTACCACTATGCAAGCTCCACTGGCACTTCATATCCCCCTCAAGTTGGTCGACTGGAGCTGCACTCTGCAGCCCACTATAGAGTCATCGAGGTGACATATGCAAAATCTCGATCACCTCTCCAACACGAGTACCTCTACATCATGGTTCAAGATCCCGCCGGTGATCCACTCGCGATCCGGATCGAACGCAACAAATATTCACGGTGATGGACTTTGGGGTACGGCAGACGACACAGCCACCGTACTTGGACCATTAGAGGACCATCGACTCCATAGACCCAGGTGGGAGGATGCTCTAGCTCCTACACCGCCCTCACCAACACCAGGCATTACCTACCCCGTGACTGCCTTGCCAAAGCTTCTTGTTATGCGTTTGCAAGAGCGCACTTGTCAATCAATGCACACTTTCATCAGAATGCGGAATACTCGCAGGACCCACCACGATGGTACCAACAGGAATGCAGTCTGTATGGGGTTGTTTCTGTCGGTTCGAGAAGGGCGCAGAAGGCTGCAGAGAGAAATGCAGAGGACCGTAGGCAGTTCATAGCGTTCCCATTCACTGCTCGTACGTTTCAATACGTTTTCATTTTTTTGAGTTCTGACATAGTGCACCAGCAGGATGAGATACTGTCATGTGGCAAACGGAGCGAGCTATGCTATTGTCATTCCATTCTTCACGTCCTATTCCAACATCATCCAAGCTTCGTATGTAAAACTTAAGCTGATTCGTTCGTTTTTCACCGGTAACGTTATGTATTACAGTCCAGTACTCAGCATTTTCAACGACCACAACCCTCTATGTACCATATAGCATCCACAATGTTTCTCCCTCCCAACTCGTGTGGCGTCCCGTTATCATTCCGCTAGCCCTCGCCGCCGTTTGCTGAGCGCATGTTGCATGCAACTTTCGAGTGCCATCGGGTTACATGCTCCACTGGCAAGGAATTCCAATGATAATGCATTCGTTCATTAGTAACAGACCGTTTGCGCAAGCAAAGGGTACTGAAGTGTCGGAGGAGCAAGAGTTCAAGAAACCTTTCATAATCGAAGAGTTTGACCTTCTCCCATTGCGGCCGCATTCATGTAGACATTGTAGCCTATAGAGGCGTGCTCTCGGACCCTCGCTGGGTGGACGCAGAACCCGGCGAGTTTGCAGTGCCTCAGCTACGGCCCGTAGCCATCGCTAACTGTTCTGTTTGGTGAAAACGCTTACACGACTTTGTGTTCCCTACGTGCAGATACATTGAAACACCTAGGAAGCATGCAGTCCCACCAGCTTCCCGACGGCGCGGGAACTTATTATTCCATCTTGTTCTATGTCGTATTACTCTTTGGCTTGACGGAATTCAAGGCACAGATCAGCTGGATCGACAAGGTATTTCTTCTACACGGATCTGCCAATGTCACTCATGCCCTCAACTTGCACACTCTTTAGGGTGTCGAAGTCCAGTGAGTCATTGAAACATTAACATTGATTGCGTAGTGCAAAAGTTGCTACTCCTCGACACCCACTTACATAACCACTTTCAGGAGCCCAGCGTCGGTGGTATATGAGGACACAATGGATTTAAAGCGACCGTGACGCGATGTTGTGCTAGGGAGCCGAGAAATGTTCTTATCTAACTACTGCGTTCTTTGACTAATTCTCACTGTCCAATTGTTCATGCCCAAGGGCGCTCATAAATGGCCTTCAACCAATGGAATTGCCGGTGTGCCTGTCAAGAAACCGAGGGCAACAGAAGTGAGCCAGGTTCGTCGAAGCACAAGAGCCGGAAAGGGAGTTGGCATTGCCAGCAAGCAGCTGAGACCCCGCCCTTCAGAAGAAATTGCTGACCTTTTTGAGAATAGACTCAAAGGTGTAAGGTACCTCTAGATGACCGTTCACGCCTTCGAATCCATCGTCTCTCCTTGAAACATGCTCGGGGTCGTATTCATCGTACAATGCATTGCAGTGAGTTCCATGTGTGAATCTTGCAACCCAAGACGACACAAGATTGTCGATGATCGATGAAGAACGAAAGTGCCCCGTCTGCCACAGCTTTGTTGCTAACAACGATGCTTAAGAGACTTACACGTGCTGACGAGAGCGTAAATTCTATCAAACTCAAGTATGTTTTCTCTGTTTTCATTCACGTCTCATTGGCGCAGGTTGCTTTTCGATGTGCAGACGACCAATTAAACGAGATGGCCGCAAATCCAGAGAAGTCCGTTCAAGGACTCCGTGACCAGCTTGATACAGCAAATGAGAAAAAAGACTGAGTCACATCGTCCAATCTCTTAGTGTGTCTTCTCTGTATCATTTATCCACAATTTTTGACAGTCTTCTCTCAACGCACAGGAGATCAATTAGTGAGACCATCCGATCACTACGTGCAGACCTTGATGCCCAGAAAATGGGTTATGGTGTGTCTTAACCAATCCGACCGAGGATGCACTAACTTTTTTTACGCCATCCATAGAACGAAAAATACGTCATCTCGAGAAAACCGTCCAGAAACTCACCAACCAACTTGCTGCATCGTAACGTGCCCTGCTGTTGCATCAGTCGACGCGTCGTGTCGTCGTTCGTTGCGGCATGCCGTCGTCCGAGTCGTAACCGCAGCGGTGGTGGCAGCGGCGTGGCGTAGCGTTCGTGGTAGTGGTGGTCCCTCCGTTCGTCGTTGTTACAGTATGTTGTGTCGGTTCTCGTGCAACGTTCGTCGTCGTCGTTTATTTAGTCTCGAAACCCGAGTCGCGTCCCGTTTTAGGACCGCAGATGCTTCCTAGAACGGAAGATCCCGAGGTAACTGAGCCGTGACGAGACTGTTGATTATTACCCTTACCATAGGCTACTACTTGGTTTCAAGTTAGGATCCTTGACTGTTCTACCAATTCTCGTTCTGTGCTGAGATGGACGGCATCTAAGGTCTCGCGACCGCGTCGTACGTTAAGCAGTCTGTTGTCGTTAGCATCACGATCGTTCTACTCAGTCGTCACAATGTTGGGGAACCGAGCCATAGCTCAGGATTCCCTCTCTCAACCCAAAACCATCATCAGCCAAAACCATTATCAAGATTCATGTACGCCATCTCTTTACTTTGTGCGTATCACAGTGGTCTCTATTTTTATTGGCAGACGGCAATCGTATGAATTTTGAGCTCCGTATGTCTCCCGGGACACGCGAACTTGAAGATTACCATCATCGTGATAGTGCCATTACTGGCAATATGAGCTAGCACTTGGGACGTAGGTACGTACGTCGGATGCACATCGAATCGCTTTTTATCGCTGACGCCGCTTCAGATCCACTTGCAACATCTTCATTTGGCTCGTCGGTGGCATATACTGAATGAAACACCACGCGTCCACAATGTCGGATCCATGAGGTATTGTATTACCTATACATTTTTTTTCTCGACTGTCTGACTTATATTGTTCTATTGGTGGCTAATATGTCTGGTATTCAAAGCGCACGCTTTGACCTACACTGGCCACAAAATGTCCCTATTATTAACCCAGAACGCTTTGGCCTACACTGTGGCCTGGATGTGGCACCCGGAAATGATTGCTTTGTGGTGGGGCCACACGGAATGGGCATAAAGCTGCTAGCCTGGAATATCAACTCTCCCAACCTTCACACCTAATCCATCCTCTCCAACTCTCAGAACGCCGTTAACCAACTCTGAGAACTTTGTAGGGAGCCCTTTGGTGCGCGCTTAAACACGTTTCTTTCTATCTTCCCGTCAGCATTTACCTTTTTTTCTGCATGCTCTAGAACGAACCCATGGATGTCCAGCAGTCGAATCACCCTGGATCAGGGCGCGCCGAAATGCCGAAGTATTACTACCTGTATGATGAAAGACGCGTCGAACAGATGCCCCGTCCGCCGCTGTACAGACCTCTTATCCAAAGTTTCCCGGGCATTCTATATTTCCTTTGCCCTGGGCAGCCTGGCATCTTCGTGAAGGACATCTTGAAGAACACGGTGGTAATGGAGGGCGAGAACGATCATATACTCGAGCACCTCAATTGGAAGGCGACGATGATAAGCCTGGAGGTGAATATCAATGTAAAAGATATTTTGGATTCTGTTAACATGCGTACATCAAGTGGCCAGGGTTCGTGCACACGTCCACCGGCCACAACCCGATGCACGCGCGAATCAACACACGTCCGAACGGACAACCTATTACCCGCCTTCAGTTTGCACAGGAGATCTGTCTTTTGTTCTATGAGTTCCACAAACGCTTTTGTGTGAGTATTGTATTCCTACTTTCCATTTAGTCGTCTTTTCTTCTGATCGACCATCCATGTCGATTTTAGAGACAACCTCTTACCCCTGGCTGGGAGAGGTGGAGCATGAACCCCGACACGAATGGGGTTCGGGTGTCCGATTTGGTCCTGCTCTCTGTTCATTACTATAGGAACGTCTGGGTTCCAGAATTTTATGTCAAGTAACAGGTCAGGTACACGATATTTAACTAGATGTTACTTCTGCTCGCACAGGGTGGGTATCTGTTGTTTCTTGTAACCACTGGCTATATTCGATGCATCGCATGCTCGTAATCATGGTCAATATTAGCCAACCAAATATCCCTTCATACTTGCCAACCTCATGGCGCCAGTCAACCTGTTCAGAACGCAGCGCTCCGACATCTTCTCTTATGTACTATTGGAAATGGTTGATCCAACAGACAACGAGCTCATGAACCAATCTGTACTTCGCAGCCAAAGGCCCTTCGTTGGTCTCAAATGTATTGACGGGCTATCATCACATTCGACGGATACAATTGCGAAGGAGTCCATGAGAAACCATTTAGGTGTGAAGTGACTGATAGATTAGTCAAGTAAAAAGACATGTGTTCCGGTGTCCACAAGTCAAGTAAGGATGGAGCATTCTTCTCGCAATGCAAAAGGAAAGTAAATTTATGATACGTACTCTGAAACGTCAGGGCATTCGTTTATTATCGATGCCATGCGATAAGACGATGCTCGGATAGGTTGAAATGATGGTCAGTGAAGCATAGAATGAGGACACAGAAAAAACAGTTTACACTGAAGTCATGGCTAATGAATGAACCCCAAGTTAGATTGTAGCGATCGGGAAAGCGGGTCTATTTGAACGCAAGCGCCCAGGGCACTGTCAGATAAAGAACACGTATGTATCCGGTGATATGATGCCGCACCGAAGGTGAATTCCAGTGCACCACGCTCGAACCTAGCCTATATCTTCCAAGGTGCGACTGATGAAGAGGGACGGTGAGCAGTGGCAAGATTATCGATGCGTAGGTGGACTGACAAGAAAAAGGACCAAGCAGGACGGACAGTCCAGCTCCTTTCGCCAGTAGCACACTGCCAGCAACCCAAGACAATGAACCCAAGGCCACCGAAAACAATATGGTTGGCACGAACACGATAGAGATTGATGTTCAAGATGACATATGGTCGGTCAAGTTTCTACCCGGGGGGAAGCATATTGCGAGCGCAGGAGCAAAAGGAGAGATTCGACAATGGAGAGTGGCGGATGGGAAGGAAGTGGGCAAGCCAATGAACACTGGAAGTCCTGTTTGCGATCTTGCAGTCTCACGGGACGGAAAGTGGATCGTGACTGGGACGGAAGATGGCCGAGTGACGGTGTGGAACACAACAAAGAGAGAGACTTCAAAGGGCACACCAATGAGGTGAGAGCAGTGGACATCTCATCCGACTCGACAAGAATCGCAAGCGGGTCGAGGGACTGGACGGTCCGTGTTTCGTCACTTTCAACTGGACAGCAACTCTTCGACCCTTTGAAACACGAGTACTACGTGTTTGCGGTCAGGTTTTCGCCCGACGGACGACTCATCGCAACTGCGACGTGGAATCGTCAATCTGTTCGAGTCTATGACAGTCACGATGGCCAACTTCTCGGCCAACTCGCAATTCAAGTAGATACCGGAAGGAACGGAAGCCTTGCGTGGACGAGCGATGGGAAACATCTCCTTGTCTTATCTAGCAAAGGCGACCTTCACTCTGTCGAGGTGTCTACCTGGACAACAATCTCAAAATGGAGCATTCGCCAGACAGGTCATGTATATTACATTGAACTGACAGGCGACGATAGTGTCATTGCAGCCTCTGGATTTTCGTCGTTCTCGCTCTGGGACACTACTTCCCGTGAACACCTTGCGACAATCAAATTACCTGACTCTAGTTTCATCTCCCCCATGGCCATCTCACCAGCCTACGTTCTCGCAATCGCCCCAGAGAAAAAAATATTCCTTCGACATCTTTTGGACACCCTTCCCTCACACTACCGTAACAGCGTGAGTTTCACGACTTCCACACACTTCAGCACTGCCGACTATATTTGAACTTGAACAGATTCTCTTGGAGCCAGAGTCCTTGAGTGCGGAAAATACTGATCATGGAGACATGGCGGATCTTGAGAATGCAACTCAAGGTGTGTTTGTTAGCCAACTGACTGCCTCATGCTGTTATTCCCTTCCGTCAGCAGCAAGGCTCGCGTGTCTGGAGAAAATCATTCAGCGACTCCGCAACCAACTTGCCTCATCCACTCATCACGAACAGCACGAAAGCTCAAGTGCGTTCTCACCCTTTTACATAATTCACGCGTTGTTGACAGTTGCCTCTCCATGTCTAGAGGACCAGGTAGACGAGACCGTAGCAAACATAGAGAAATTCGCACGAGGACTCTGTAATCAGCTTACGACAGCCAACGAGGAAACCGACAGTCTTAGGCACACTATTCAACTTCGAGAGGAAACTTGTTGTGCGTTCAGTCCACATGCACTCCCAGTCGTTAAAAATAACCTCTTAACGCACTATCGTTTTCTGTATCCGGGAACAGTTAACCTTGACAAAACCGTAGAAGGGCTCACTAGTCAACTTGCTGCATCACAATGCACCCTGCGTGTACACGAACAGAGACATGAATGTGAAACCATGTTTGCAAGTGGTCGCATATGTGATGCTGCGCAGCATCTTTTGGAGATTATCCAAACCCTAAGTGAGGATATGCAGCACAAGGATTTGATCACGGATTGGATTAAAGGCGAGTCTCTGCATCGTTTCGTAGCATTTGTATTTAACCCCTGCCGCCAGGCTTTAGGAGCCGATGTGTCTCGCGGCTTCGGGCCATTGGGGATGAGGCATCAGATGCAGATAAACACGTCGAGGCGTTTTCGGCCTACTCTGCTATATTATCACTGACCTCCTTCCCTCCCAATACTGTGTTGACGGGATGGGCCAGGATGGGACTGCGCTATCATTCAGCCAGCGAGGTATTAGGAGGTGCAGATAAGGTGCGGTATGATTTGCACGATCGCTTAGAATGGCTTGACAGTTCTCATGCCATCTAGTTCATGCTTCCGATGTCCCATCTCTTTCGGGTGGTCTGTGACGTTCTCGAGGAAGACGGTCGTGTTACAGAGGCGATCGAATGCTTCCTGAAGATGAAGAAGGATCTGTTAGATAAGACTCACGATCTCGATGATCAGCTGCAATGGGAACTCGGTCGGTAATTTGACTGGCGAAGGAAAGCCATCTGAGAATCTCTCTAGATTTCCAACAACGTTTCGTCAGCAAGTTACAGAAGCGCGCTGACACTGCTAAGGATCCTGGCACAGCCATCGAACACTATTCAAGCGCGCTCTCTCTCGACCCTGTGGATATCAACGACATCATTGTCAGGTGCTGCAAGGCACGAGCAAATTTACTGGACGAGGAACTCGTCAGCGTTACCAAGGTATGAATCGATTCGCACTTTGTGCATAGCTAATGGTAGTAATGGTACGGTCAGGTTATCGAACATGACCCATCCAACTACAAAGGCTACATGAGAAAATACTCTGTATTGCATTACCGGACCCACTACAAGGAGGCGTTCAGTGCATTCAAGATGATGTTATCAGTGATGAAGAGTTCAGCGGATCCGCAAGTTAACAGTGAGCGCATTAGATCTAACTTGCGTTGAAATGCACATTTACGTTGTTCTGGTATCAGGGCTTCAAAGTCGATATCTCGACACCACTCCACACATCCGAAAGGTTGTCGATGATACCATCCGCGACATACCCCGTGTACTTATCGACACCGTCGCTGGTCGTCTCTATGATAAAATGCAGCAAGCCGCTGCGTTTGAAGAACTCATTGTCTTTGACGAACTTCGTTCCGCAATGACCACGCATGGTCGTCTCAACGTTGCACGTATCAAGGAAGAAGTCGGGAGATTTTATCAATATGTGATGTTCTCACATAGATGGCAGCCAGCCGAGCCAACGTTCCAGATGGTGGAGAATGTCTCGATCTATGAACTGCCGGAATCCCCCACGATCGAGAAGCTCATCAATTTTTGCAAGCAGGTGCAGTCTCACCGTTTCCGATGGGCATGGAGCGATACGTGTTGTATCAATCAAGTGGATAAAGGAGTTCAGCAAGAATCCGTCGTAGCTATGTTTCGATGGTACTGTCACGCTGCGCTCACGATCGTCCATCTTCTCGGTGTGCTCTCAGAGTCGCAGCAAAAAGGCGATCTGTGGAAAAGTATCTGGAACACTCGAGGGTGGACGTACCAGGAGTACGTCGCTTCGAGGGTGATTCAGTTTTACACAGAGGATTGGAAACCATACCTTGGTTTGGACATCCTTAACCACAAGGAATCCTCGGCTATTCTTTCGGAGATGGAACAGGCGACGGAGTTCGCCACGGATAAACTCGCCACGCTTCGGCCGGGATTGGATAGGGTTCGCGAGAAGCTGTACCTGGCTTCGAAGCGTCAAACGACTCGAGAGGAAGATATTGCGTACTCATTATTTGGAATCTTTGATGTCTCCCTCGCGGTTATCTATGGCGAGGGCGAACGAGCGGTCCCCCGCCTCCTCGAGCACATTCTGACGGAGTCGGATGATGTCACGCTTCTCTCCTGGACTGGCAACTCCGGTGGCACTACCAAAAGCTACCTCCCAGCAGACCTGACGGTCTACGACCGAATCGAACCCCCTCACGTCCCACGACCCGTCGAGACCAACAAAATGGACAGCGCTGTCGCAGCACTGCAAACATCATTTCCCGACCTCTCTCTAGTTGTTAAGTTATATAAACAGTTCTATGATCTCCCGCCACCGTCTATTTTCGGCCGTCGGCTGAAACTTCATGGTCTCGTTTTCCCCCTCACCGACCTCATCCGCTGCCCGGAACGTGATGCCGCCAACCGCCCCATTTATCGTGTGTCATCGAAGATTCTTGGTGAGTTGCTCATCACGACCAGGGAAGATTTGGCGGGAATGCACGGATTGGTCCTTGTGCATCCATGGATCAGTCCCCTTGTCGACCAGGATTTCTCGGGCGGCATTCCTCAGTTTGACGTAGGGATACGCGCACTCCGGCTCTTCGTTCGGCTCAGGCAGCCATTCGGTGGGCTTTTGCTTGCTTTGCGGAGGCGAGAGCAGTATGGACGCGTCGCAACGGATAGCTTTATAGAGACGCAGGTTCAGAAAGACACGTCGTTAGAGGAGATGATGGAGAGTATCCATACCGTTGACGTGCAGTAATTATGTTGATTATTGACATTAGGACGATGTACTGCCTTCTCTTTACCAATGTTATATCTCACTTCTGATTGATGCAGAGTAGCCCTTTTACTGTGTACCTGTTTCTCTGGTGGGATACTTGGGATCTGGTCACCTTGGCTTTGGTCAGCGACTGCTCGCGATCATATTTTCCCACGGTGGACGATTGACCCTTCGACTGACTACTACGTTTTCAACTCAAACAGATTCTCATCCCACCACTCCGAGTCAACGCTGGCCTCGGAGATACGGTGGAGCACCTATGGCGTCGCGCAGAACACCCGTCAAGGTGTGCTTGTTGGCTGAATGACCGTGCCATGATCATTTGCATTTCCAAACAGCCCAAGGGCTTACTGACCACTGGCGGCTTGCTGGGTCACAATGTACCGTTCGCGTGAAACCAGTGTGCCCGTGGTCACGTGTGCGATGTTGCACAGCATCTTCGCGACATTATTACAGCAACATCACCATGAACCAGGATCAATTACAATGAGTTAATCATGAAGTGGTTTGAAGGTGAGTCCTTGCGTCATTCCATGCCATATTGTGGTCAGTCTCTGCCTTCAGAATTAACCGACTGATGCACATTATGCCTTCAGACCATCGAGACGAGGCAGCAAGTGCGAATAGACACGCT
>JBBPMR010001329.1:0-10449 GCA_038090415.1 Rossbeevera mucosa | reverse complement strand
CACAGTCGTGTGAACACTTAGTACATACATAGTAGTTTATCTCACGGTACGTCATCGCTTACTGAGCACCTGCCCTAAAGTACGCCTCATGGCCGCCGCATGTAAAGTAGTATATATACAATGCCAGCCCAGCCAGACTCCTTAGTCTGTTCTGGTTGATTTCCAACCTAAAGCAGAGTCCCTTCTTGTCTTAGTATTATTGGTGGTGACCTAGTGCCTTAACTGTATAGTTTTGGTCGTTGCCAACAGTGAGTGGATGATCATGAAATTGCGTCATTACTTCTAAACGCAAGTTCCTAGGTACCCATATCTTTCCATCATATTCCCATAGTCCATTTCTATATACTGATCCTTCAGCAACGGTGTGTTTCTTTTGTTCTATTTTTATTCTATCAAAGAGTTCGATTTCTTGTACACTATGAATTTTCGAACTATCTATCATGACGGTATTTTTGTTATCATTTTCTATTTCTATACTATGATCTTCTCTTCTAGATAAGGCATCTGCTTTTCCCATTGCAGTACCAGGTTTGTTTACAAGTAAATAATCAAAACGAGAGAGATATTGAGCCCATCGAGCTTGTCGCTTGTTCAGATCTTGAGATTTCATAAAGTACATGAGGTTTTTGTGATCTGTCCAAATTTCAAACTGATGTCTAGCTCCTTCTAGATGGTGTCTCCATTGTTCAAGAGATCGGATAATCGCTAACATTTCTTTATCAGCGATAGGATAGTTCCTTTCTTCTTTAGTCATGCTGTGAAACATATATGCAACGGGGTGCCATTTGTCTTCCTTAAGGGTTGACAGTACTGCACCAGTGGCGAATTCTGATGCATTGCATTCAACACGATGAGGGGTCGTGTCATCTGGATACACCAAGACAGGCGCGGTTGTGAATTTCTCTTTGAGACTATCAAACGCAATTTGTTGTGCATTTCCCCAGCACCAGGGTTGATCTTTCTTTGTTAAGTCATGCAAAGAACGGGTGATCAAGGAATAGTTTTCAATAAAGCGACGGTAGAAGTTGGCAAGTCCCAAGAAGCTTCTAACTCCTTTTACGTTATGTGGAACAGGCCAAGTGGCGATTCCATCAAGCTTATTTTTAGACATTGAGATTTCTTCTGCAGATACATCCATTTCAAGCATGTCTACTTTTGTGACTTCGAAGAAACACTTTGACAGTTTATGTTGTGAACCTGACAATACTCCCTAAGTCTCTAAGTCATAAACGCTCATCTTAGCGCCCACCTAAGTTCCCTCTATTCCGTCTTGTAAACCGAGTACTTATTTTATGCTACATTTCCTTTAGCGCCCTATTAGACGCGCACCCCTGGCGCTTAGCCCTTTGACACCCAGCTTACATAAGCATCATCGCCCCCTGGACTAGACCCTCGCTACCCCTTCGCTTTATCACGCATTTCACATCAGGTCTAGGTCCCTTATCTTTACGTGTTACCTTATCTATGACGTCACAGTCTAGACCACCGCATGGTCACCGCATGTCTTTCATTTCCATCTATCTATGATGTCATGGTCTAGGCTCTGCCTCACGACATCCTGATGCATTCCATTTATAGTTATAGTACAGCATCATGGCTACAGCCTTCGCCTCATGCATCAGGCATGCCACACAGCCTATCATCCTCATGGCTTACACATGTAGTATAGGGCAGGTTAGTTTACATGGTCCATGCACTGTACCCTAGAGTATATATAATCGAGCACCCCGAGTCCTGAACCTCAGTTCAGTTCTCTTGGGTTTTGGCGTATCTGTCTTGGCCCTCCCTAAGGGAATTCCTCCTCTGAGTTCACGAGTCATTCCCCTATCCTACGAGTCTTAGCTAAGCTCCTTGAGTGCTCCACTAGCGCTTGGGCAGTGTCGCTTCATTAGAACTGAACTACTTCTATCCCCAGCTCCAGTGTCGCTCCGGATACGTTCAGGAAGCAGATAAGTAACTCAGTCACCGTAACCCCTAGTTGACGAAACGTTCCTCTTGACGGCCAACAAGAACACTTAGGCATTGTTATCAGATCTAGAGTCATCCTAGCTGCCAGACATAAAATCTAGTGCGCGTTTGGAATCAGTTGTTCGACCCTGGTGCACACTTCATTGTATTGGGCTGCCAGCATAGACTTCGATCCCCAGACCGAGAATAGAGTCTTGGCAGGTATGATCTCAAGAAAGATCTCTGGTGACTATCCTCTTGTGGAAAGCACTGAATTTTTGGAACCCATCGCTTTACGCAATTAGTCTTTTCCCCACAGGTCTAGAAAAAGGACCAAAGCTGATTACGAACGGAACCATTAGATAAGTTCCCACCCCTTACGAAAAAGAGTCATGTCTTACAACATGTGTCTCCCGAAAGTCATCAACACTGTTGTTTACGAAAACCAAGAAGAGAAGTCGATCGCACAGATCATCAAAGAGAGAAAACCCCTGATCCCTGCGCATCGCATCCAAGCAGTAAACTGGGATGTGTGCAAGACGCTATCCCCAGTCCCCTCCCCATCTTTCTCCGCAGTGGCTAGTATGCCACCAAAGACCTTGCAGACAGCGATTAGAACTGGAGGTGCATCTGTACGTTCGACGCGCCTCTTCGTGAGTGCCTCACATGCAGATGAGGCAAGCCCAGTCGCAGTCGTTAAACTGCCTCCATCCTCTTCGACGAAAGAAATCGTCAACCTGAAGGCCCACAGGTGGCCATGTAAAGCCTGTACGAGCAAGGAGCACACCACGAAAGAGTGCCCCGCGTGTTTCAACTGTGGCAAGATGGGCCACTTCTCCCAGAAATGTCCGAGAGCAGTAAACTGCTATCGATGCTCCAGACAAGGACACATTGGAAAGAACTGTCCCATAGAACCAGGAACATTCGGACGCAACCACCAGGTGTTCGCCCCCAAGGTGGCAGACAAAGCCACATCATCTATCAAGGCGGTAGAAGAGAAGACCACAATCCCTAGCCATGGTCCAGCAAGACCTAAAACTGCAAACCCCCACGAGACACTGGTGCCCGGCACATTGCCGATGGGCACACTCCTACTTGAGGCCTGTATGAGTCTCAAAAGAGAAAACATCGACCTTAAAGAAAGGGTCAAGGCGTTAGAGGAAGCATTGGGCAACCTCACCCGTACCGAAGGACCAGCAAGTCCAAAAACTGATAAAGGAAAGGAAACCCCTGAACCAGCAAGTTCTAAAACTGATATAAAAGAGAAAGCCAAGGCAAAGAAGCCAAGGACTCACCACGCCCGCATCAACAAGGGCAAGGCCAAGGAAAAGAAGGTTTCCTTCGAGGAACCTAAGTCATTGGAAGTAGCCAGTGATAACAAGGAGTGCATCCTTAGAAAGGGTGTACAAGAAAACAAGGAAGCCGCTGACGAAGGATCCCACGAGACCTGGGATGTTAGTGAAGATCGGATGGATCTCGACGCAGTGGAAACAGCGTCCACATCTGATTACGAGAGCTGCATGTTGGAAACCAAAAACACCGATGATACCCCTATTCCTTCCAGGGCTCATTCATCCATCACCGAAATCATATCCCCCCTCGAAAGCTTACAGCGAGAAAGGCAACAAAGAGTTGAAATGATCATCAAGTACTGCAAAGACTTAGAGCTAGTAAAGGAGTCTGAAGAAGAAGAACGAGAACAACTTCTTCAAGCCCTGATCAGTCTAGCGGAAGACATAGAGAAAATCGACGAAGCCTTCAAAACATTACAAGCTTAGAGAAACCCTAAGAAACTGCAGAACGAGTAACGAAGCTGAAGAAGAAAGAAAAGGATATCGAGAGTTGATGGCCTCTTCGTGAGAGCCTCCTTCACAAGCAGAAAACTATATCAGTAACGTCAAAAACATGCAATTTTTTTTTTTTTTTCCGATTTTTCTCTCGAGAGTGCTCGGAGTTCACTCATTAGAAAGGGTGTAGAGTATAGGGAAGAGCATCCTGTGATAGGACTGAAGGTAGCAAAGTGAAGTGATAAAGAGTCATGGAATGGAGCGAATCCCTAAAGTCATAGAACAAGAGACAAACCGAGAAGAAAAGTGAAGTGAAGTGACGAAAGTCACGGAACACAACTAGACTTCAAGGATTGGAACACAAGATGCAATGAACCTCTCCTCCAGGAGCAAAAGAGAACCTCTTTTTTTCGAAATCCCCAGACGAGTTTTTCATTTTTGATCTTCCATCTCGTCTTATTCCTTAGATCCTTAGGCCGAAGATTCTCGAGCTTGCTGAGACATCAAGCAAAGAAAGGGTGTAGTGTTGTGAACCTGACAACGCTCCCTAAGTCTCTAAGTCATAAGCGCTCATCTTAGTGCCCATCTAAGTTCCCTCTATTCTGTCTTGTAAACCGAGTACTTATTTTATGCTACATTTCCTTTAGCGCCCTATTAGACGTGCACCCCTGGCGCTTAGCCCTTTGACGCCCAGCTTACATAAGCGTCATCGCCCCCTGGACTAGATCCTCGCTACCCCTTCATGTTATCATGCATTTCACATCAGGTCTAGGTCCCTTATCTTTACGTGTTACCTTATCTATGACATCACGGTCTAGACCACTGCGTGGTCACCGCACGTCTTTCATTTCCGTCTATCTATGATGTCATGGTCTAGGCTCTGCCTCACGACATCCTCATGCATTCCATTTATAGTTATAGTACAGCATCATGGCTACAGCCTTCGCCTCACGCATCAGGCATGCCACACAGCCTATCGTCCTCATGGCTTACGCATGTAGTATAGGGCAGGTTAGTTTACATGGTCCGTGCACTGTACCCTAGAGTATATATAATCGAGCACCCCGAGTCCTGAACCTCAGTTCAGTTCTCTTGGGTTTTGGCGTATCTGTCTTGGCCCTCCCTAAGGGAATTCCTCCTCCAAGTTCACGAGTCATTCCTCTATCCTACAAGTCTTAGCTAAGCTCCTTGAGTGCTCCACTAGCGCTTGGGCAGTGTCGCTTCAGTTTAACAAACAGATTGTTCTCACGAAGCTTTCAAAGTACTCTTTGTACGGCTTTGCGATGTTTCTGTATGTCATTGTGTTTCGAGAATATTAATAAGTCATCAATGTAAATAATTACTATATCTTCATCCTCAGCAAAGATTTCGTTCATCATTTGCTGGAATGTAGCGGGACTATTACACATGCCAAAGAACATTACAGTTGGTTCAAAGGACCCTAAGTGGCAGACGAAGGCTCCTTTCCATTCGTCACCTTCTTTGATGCGGACATTGTTATAACCCCATCTCAGATCCATTTTGGTAAACAATTTAGCTCCTTTGAGCTTATCTATGATTTGCGAGATCAACAGAAGGGGATAGTTGTTTTTAATCATGCCTTCGTTGAGATATCTATAGTCCATAACCATACGTTTCTTCCCATCCTTCTTAGGGATAAAGAATACTGGTGATGTCTGAGGAGATTTAGAAGGTCGAATGTAACCCTTCTTTAATTGTTCATTCACGAATGTTTTAACCTCATCTTGTTCAGCTGGGCCAAGCGGAATCAATCTACCTTTCTTAGGTACAAAATCAGGTTTTAGATCTACTGTGTGGTCCCATGCTTTACGTTCAGGGAGGCATTCGGAAACTTTCTCAGAAAAGACATCAAGGTAATCTCTATAGTGTTCAGGTACCAATTTAAAGGCATTTTCTGAATTCAGATCGGGAATAGTAAACTGATCGGTGTACGTATTGGCTATGTACGACTTCTCGTGTTCTTCCATTCTATTACAATATGTGGCATTTAACACCTTGCACGACATGGGGCATCTGTCCATGTGTACATGACCTAAGGTCCAATCAATGGAGGGATTGTGGTCCCTTAACCATGTGTATCCGAGAATCATCTGATTCCGGCCAAGATTGGTAACATCCGCGGTAACTCTCTCACGGTGTCCCTAATAGTCTATAAAAAGATTACACGTGTATGCAATGCCTCCAGTGGAGTTGATAGTTCCATCCATGTTGTAGACAGGCACTACGTTTTCAAGAGGGTTGAGAGGAATGCGGCTTTTCTTTGCCCATTCCGTATCAATAAAGATTCCGTTAGCACCGCTATCCAGTAGGGCGCTTGCTTTGATGTTTTTGTCTTTTTGTATTATATTGATTTTTAGGGTTATTTCCCTGAGTGGCTTGAGTGTGCACACTCTTCAATCAGTCAGGTTCTGAAAGGAAATATATTTTTTCTTTTATAACAGAATTAAGTACCCTTTTACCAGGGCCACGCTCAATTCAAGACACTGTTTCGGTTTCGACATCTGGTAGGCTACCACATCGAGATGTCGGAGATAAGGAGAAAGAGGAGTCCGTATCACTATCTATAAGTACATGAGAGTCGAGTAAACTAAAAGAATTTGAATTTGTACTAGCACTATCTAGGCGTCGAGTACAAGAAGAAACAGAAGGTAAAGAAATATTGTTCATCAGGGAGGAGGTACCATTACCCGATTTGGTCCTCCTTAGGCTTTTCCCGACATCACTTCCATGTCACGGAAGTAGGCTCTAGCAGCCTCGATGTCCATCCCTTGTATTGCGCTTTGCCAGTTGATGGCTGGCTTAGTGAAGGGGTTTGTGTTTGTTTGCGCAGTTTTCTCTGCAGCGCGTACTTGTTTGCTCTTAAATTTTGAGCATTCTTTGTGATGTCCTCCATGCGAGAATCCGCATTCTTGACAACATGTGGAGGCTGCCTTACACTCACGTGCTCGGTGGCCTTCCTTCCCACAGTTGTAACATCCAATAGCATTTACTTGTTGTGCCCCTTGAGTAGAGGCGACTGCGGCGGCAAAAGATTTTGATCCTCCTCCAAAATCGGAAGGTTCTTCCCATGCTTGAGCGGCTCCAATGTCCATAGCATTGGGATCTTTTCGAGGTCCCTTCCTATACTCGAATGCTTCTATTGATTCCCCATATCGTTGGAGAATCGGGATGTAATCTTCGACTATTGATTGTCGAACGTCATCCAAGTACATCTGTTTGATGATATCTTGACAGGTGTTTTGTTCGAGTAAGGCGGTTCCCATATAGTCACCACAGTTTGCTTCCTCATATGCAGTTAACCACTTGGTCAGGTATACCTGCATACATTCCATGGGGCCTTGTTTCATAGCCATCAGTTTCCTTAGCGCTAGGTCTTTATTATTTCCAATCTGGAAACGGTTACAAAGTCCCCTTTCTAGCAGTGCGGGGCATGGGAAATTTTGACTGGCTCTGCATTGTTTCATTTGGTTACATGCCCATGATCCCACACCATTTTTGTCTTGGTCTTTTGACCCGATTCTTGATAGGGTGGCCATGCACCTTTCTTTATCTGTAGGGTAGGCTTCTTCGTTCATTTCCATGAAGACTTGCATCTTCAGCCACCATTCTTCAAACTTAGAATATGTGCCATCATATTGCCCTGGATTGGGCACCACTGAGATCTTCTTTTCCACTTTAACTTGTGGAGCAGGTTTTGCAGCTGCATTGGTGGCCACTGCCTCTGCAATTGCTACTCGGTTTTCAGATGCCACCACGGTTGCATTCAGCGCATTTATAACCGCATTTTGATCTGCGATTTGCTGCTGCAATGAGGCGAGCAGAGCAGCAATATCGTTGTTCGACATATTTGGTGTATATGGGGTTGGGAACGAAGCAGGGAAATTGTTTTTCTATTTCCAAACATGTGAGGTCGTCGTTTGGATTGTATTCAGTATCGAGGGGCGGGTATTGGAGATCTGGGGTGATAGATTCCCTTTTTATGGAGATGTGACAAGTGAAGTTGATTGATGGAGCTATTTTGGGCGAGGTGATTCTCACGAAGAGACCAACGACTCAATTACTATACCTTCTTGTATAGGGGGATCTCATGAAGAGTTCTTCTCAACTATACGCGAATCTGTAAATGCAATATGGGTCCACAAGTCCCAAAACGCTTGTTGGCACAAGTCGAGGAACTGGGTAATTGCCTGGCTACAGCACAGATTTAGTTCTGCAAGACTGTGAATCTTATTTTAGATTGAAGAGATCGCGATTCAATCCTTTCACAACTATCCACGCGGCGGGCTGCTCCCTCTCGGATGAGGACTACTGACCCACAAAGCGAACGTGTATAGCGCTACTATGAAACACAGTTTAGCTGCAGTTGTGGTCTGCACAGGTTAAGGTTCCTGATCTGCTATCCAAGCACGGTTGTTTTACACCCAAGCGGTGTGGACAAGACCAATAAGAGTAACAAGAAAGTACAGTGCAATGAAGGCCTCGAGTGTCAAATTTGTTGGAGTCGAAAAAAAAAAAATGTGTTGCAATGATAGGTGGTCACGGGCAGTGGTGAGGAGTGTTGAAAGAGTCTGTTCTTATGTTGGCAACGACCAAAACTATACAGTTAAGGCACTAATCACCACACAATTACAAGGACTCAGAGGTAAGGGAGGATTCTAGGTCGGAAATCAACCAGAACAGACTGAGGAGTCTGGCTGGTGTCTGCTATTGTATATACTACTTTACATGAGGCGGCCATGAGGCGTACATTAGGGCAGGTGCTTAGTGAGCGATGACGTGCCGTGAGATAATCTACTATAAAAGTACTAAGTGTTCACATGACTGTGGGAATTGTGGTCTAGAACTACAACATGAGGCTACCATGCCTTTAGCATGCGCTAGCCATGAGGTATGACATCATAGTGGTCTGGACTCGAGTCACATGACATGATAAGATATGATCCGGCGCTTGATCGATACGATAAGATAGGCGCGCACTTAGATAAGATAAGATAAGATAAACCGGTGCTAAAGCTAGGTTGCAAAAGAGGGTTTGTAACATTACCCCCCTACTAGGAGTGAGATTCCAGATCACAAGATTAAGACGCAGTCGAGCCAGAAGTGTAATTGATCACAGGAGTATTAAAAATACCCTGGAACAAAGCACGAGACATGTTCAATTGATGAGGTGCGCTAGGATTTTTCTTGTGAAACAAGGCAATGGCATCTTTTCCATGTTTGGCAACAGAGGAAGCAGCTTCCCAAGTGCGATCTGATTCATCGTATCCTTTCCAATGTATCAAGTATTGGAAACCGCGACCAATAGGGCGAGAATCCACAATGTATTCAATTTCAAATTCTTCGTGACCTTCATTGTCAATGGATATAGGACCAGGTTTTACAACCGGTTGTCCATCAAGAGGTTCAATATAAGGTTTAATGCACGAGACATTCACGACATTATGAGCTGTAATAGACTTTGGGAATAACAATTCCACAGAGTTCGTGTATACATTTGTGACCTGATAAGGTCCAATCCATTTCTCGGTTAACTTTCGAGAGGGTCTATCAGCTATAGCCAAGTGTTCTGATGACAAGAGAACAAGATCTCCAACTTTATAAGCAGGAGCATCTGATCGAGATGTATCGGCCTGAAGTGACATTTTGGCAGAGTTTTCTCAAGATTAGATCTGGCAGTTTCCATGTTGGCTTTCATATCTGACACGAATGCTTCTGCAGCAGGCGATTTCACATTGTGGGGTTCTATACCCATACAAGGAGTAAACATCTTAGTAAGCTGGAAGGGAGTAAATCCCATGAATGACGATTTTGTATTGTTGAAGTTAAATTGTGCCAATGCTAACCATTCTACCCATTGTGATTGTTTTTCAGTGGCAAACAAGCGGAGATATTGGTTCAATTCTCTGTTAATACGCTCTGTTTGTCCATCTGTTTGGGGATGGTAGGCAGTGGACATTTTCTTTTCTATTTTCAACAATTTTAATAGGTCTATCATCATTTGTCCAGCGAACTGTGGACCACAATCTGATACGATAGAATCTGGTAAACCATGATGTTTCCATACATAGTCTTTGTATAATTGCGCGGTTTTCTGTGCAGTGATTGATTTATTTGTAGGGATAAGGGCTACTTCTTTAGAGAAGCGATCCACTACAACAAGCACACTATCATATCCATGTGATTCAGGGAAGCCAGTGACAAAATCAGCTGACACATCCTTCCACGGTCCAGACGCTACTGGCAAGGGTTGCAGTTTTCCTGCGGGCGCTATATTTGAAGGCTTCATATGAGCACATCGATCACAAGATCAGCAATATATTTCTATATCGGCTTTCATGCTGGGCCATTTATAGTAGCGAGCTATCAATTCTTTGGTTTTATCCAGGCCTTTGTGTCCGGTGAGTGTTACAAACCTCGTTCTTTCACCTAGCTTTTAAGCGCTCTCGTTATCTTATCTTATCTTATCTAAGCGCGCGCCAATCTTATCTCGCATCTAAGCGCTCGATCTTATCTTATCGTGTCACGTGACTCGAGTCCAGACCACTATGACATCATACCTCATGGTTAATGCATGTTAAATGCATGGTAGCCTCATGTTGTAGTTCTAGACTCTCGTTCTCACAGTCGTGTGAACACTTAGTACATACATAGTAGTTTATCTCATGGTACGTCATCGCTTACTGAGCACCTGCCC
>JBBPMR010001328.1:0-10450 GCA_038090415.1 Rossbeevera mucosa | reverse complement strand
TTCCCTCCACTTACGAACCGCCCTCTCCCTACCTCCCAACCCCACTCCTCCTAGTCCCACTCCTGTCCAACAACCACCACCCCCCATGTCCAAACCCACCGAACTTCACATCGCCCCCCCCGAACACTTCGATAGCTCTTATACCAAAGCCATGCCTTGGCTCTCTTCGGTTACTTTCTATCTGGAAGTTAACAAAGAAGTATACAACACTGATGTGAAGAAAGTCACCTTCGCCCTCTTCTTTATGACCAAGGGTTCCGCCGCTACCTGGGCCCAGACTTATCGCCAAAACTCCATCGACAAGGATGGAGACGTCACCATCGGGACCTTCAAGGAATTCCTGAAACTCTTCCAGGCTGCTTTCAAGCACCACGACACCGTCAACAACACCATCGCCTGGCTCTCCACCAAGCAGATGGTTCAGAAGAAAAAGGGAGGACCTTTTGAACCCTCCCTCACTGAATACATTGCCTCATTCTGCAACAATGTTGCACAAGCCCAGATCGTCGACCCAAACGTCTTAATCTCGTACTTCGGAGCCGGAATCCCTCCCGCTCTCACTCGCCGTATCTACTCTATGGATACTGTCCCCACCACCATTGATGACTGGTACAAACGTGCCACTCAATACCAGTCCCAATGGGACACCGCGAATCTCGTAATCTCTCGATCACACAACCCCCTCAGAAATGTCACTTCCTTCCAGCAAACCTCCTCCACCCCCATTTGTGACCCTAACACCATGGATGTAGACGCCGTCAAAGTAGGGAAGCTTACCCCGGAAGAACGCAAACGTTGCATCGAGAAAGGTCTCTGCTTCCGCTGCCGAAAACCTGGACATACCAATGCTGCTTGCCCTAACTTCGCGTCTCAACCTTCCAAGAAGAAAGTCCAACGTGTCGAAGAAGACCTACCTAAGCTGGAAGAAGTAGAAAGTGATGATGACGAAGAAACGATTGGAAGAATCCGCTTCACCCCCGCTACCAAGTGGGATTTTTGAAAAGGAGACCTCGATCAACGCAAGGATCTCCTAGTGCTACGTGTGCCCCTGTATTAGTATCACAATCTGCTAAATCTATGCGTATTCCCCTGCAGCTTGTGGTACCTTCGCACACCATGAAAGTCGTTGACATCCGTGCTCTCGTAGACAGCGGTGCAGACATCTCCTGCATTGACTGGATGTTTGTACGAAAGCACCGACTCCCCACCACCAAACTCGACGTCCCTATCCTAGTACGAAACGTCGACCAGTCCACGAACGAGAATGGCGAAATCCGCTATACTTCTACCCTCTACGTAAACACTGAAGGAGTCTCTCAGAAAGTCCTCTTTCATGTCATGTCTTGCGGCAAGGAAAATCTCATCCTTGGCCTCCCTTGGCTTCGCTCTACAAACCCCGTCATCGACTGGAAAGCTCAAACACTCTCCATTGACGAATCCTGTGACCAGTCAAGAGACCTATATACCACCTATGTTGCCGATTCCCATCGACACGACTCTTGTTTCCGCCCCCCTTCCCTCACCCCATTTAAACCACCACGACATACGAATGTCACTCCTGATGCTCAGGATCGTCTCCAATCCTACATGGACTACAGCGACCCTCACGACTACATCCTTCGAGCTAAGGAGAACAGAACCATCAACCGAGTCATCCGCGGAGTTTGTCGTTTCGCCCCTCTCGGCTCTCCCTTGTGCAGGAAGATCACCTCCTCTACCGAACTCGCCGCCGCTGCCGAAAAAGCAAAACCACCCCCTGTTCTACCCGAAGAATACAAGGCTTACGCCTCTGTCTTTTCCGAAGATTCCACCGATCATGTTCCCCCCTCACGTCCCTACGATCATGAGATCAACCTCAACAAATCCTTCGTCCCAAAGATTGGAAAACTCTATCCCCTATCTCCGGACGAGCGAAAAGCCACTGACGATTTCCTCGAAGAAAACCTTCGTTCGGGTAAAATCCGACCCTCAAACTCTCCCCAAGCCTCCCCATTCTTCTTCGTCAAAAAGAAGGATGGCAAACTCTGTCCATGCCAAGATTATCGATATGTCAACGAACACACCGTTCGAGACGCCTACCCACTTCCCCTTATCTCAGACCTCGTTGACAAACTCAAAGACGCCAAGGTTTTCACCAAGTTCGATGTCCGCTGGGGGTACAACAACGTCCGCATCAAAGACGGCCACCAGTGGAAAGCCGCCTTTATTACTCATAAGGGGTTATACGAACCAACCGTCATGTTCTTCGGGCTATGCAATTCCCCCGCCACGTTCCAAAGGTTCATGAATGATTCCTTCCGGGATATGATCGCTGAAGGATGGTTAATCATATATATGGACGACCTCCTTATCTTCTCTCCCGATGAAACCACTCACATCGAACGAACCAAACGCGTCCTTCAACGGATGCAAGAACTCGACCTGCGTCTTCGTCTCTCCAAATGTAATTTTGCCACTAAGGAGGTTGAATACCTGGGCATGATCGTCCAACCCGGACAGATCGCTATGGACCCCGTTAAACTCGACGGAATTGCCTCTTGGCCGACACCCACCAAAGTCAAAGAAGTATGCTCCTTCCTCGGCTTCGCCAACTTCTACCGCCGGTTTATCCCGGACTACTCAACCATTGCCCGCCCCCTCCTCGACCTCACCAAAAAGAACCTTGCCTGGTCATGGACACCTACCTGCGAACAATCGTTTCAATCTCTGAAACAACTATTCCTCTTGAAACCTATCCTGCGACTTCCCGACCTCTCCGCCCCTTTTGCCATCGCCACCGATGCCTCTAAATATGCCACCGGAGCCATCCTTCTTCAAACCGATTCGAACGGAGATTGGCACCCTTGCTCCTACTTATCCCAGACATTTTCCCCCGTGGAACGAAATTACAATATCTATGACCGAGAACTCCTTGCCATTATCCGCGCCCTTAAGACTTGGAGACACTACCTCCATGGTTCCCCTTTCCCGGTCCAAGTCTTCACGGACCATAAAAACCTTACCTACTTCCGCCAAGCCCAGCACTTAAACTGTTGCCAAGCCCGCTGGCTCCTTGACCTTTCGGATTTTGACCTCAAAATCGTACATGTAGCGGGTAAACTCCTCGCTGGTCCAGATGCTCTTTCTCGCTGCTCTGATCTTTGCCCGGATACCTCTGACAACGACAACACTGTCCTTCTTCCCAACTCTCTCTTTGTCCGCCTCATCGACTCATCGCTGAATGAGGTCATTGCCTCCTTCTCGAAAGACGATCCCCTCATTTTGCAGGCCCTCCAAGCATTGGATGGGAAGATACCTCCTGCATTTCGGTCTCGCCTTTCTGATTGGCAGTTCACCTCCGGCGTTCTCACATACAAGGACCGAGTCTACGTTCCCCCTGTCGAATCCCTCCGTCGTTCTGTTTTAGAGCGGTGTCATGATCACCCCACCGCTGGTCATCCGGGCTACCTAAAAACTCACCAACTTGTCGCTGCTGAATTCTGGTGGCCTGGCCTTGCCCAATACGTTCGAAAATACATTGAGGGTTGTGCCTTATGCCAACAGAATAAAGCAAATACGCATCCCACCGTTCCCCCACTCTCCCCTATCAAATCCTCCTGCTCCCGCCCATTCCAACAGGTCTCTTGTGACCTCATCACGGACCTCCCCACCTCTTCAGGCTTCGACTCTCTTTTGGTCGTGGTCGACCATGGACTTAGTAAGGGGGTAATTCTCTGCCCCACTAAGAAGACGATCACCGCCGAGGGTATAGCATCCCTCTTTTTCCACAAAGTATACACACGCTTCGGACTTTATGATAAGATTATCTCTGATCGCGGACCACAATTCGCTTCCGCCTTTGCTCGAGAACTCGGACAACTCTTAGGCTACGACCTTTCCCTATCCACCGCCTATCATCCCCAATCCGATGGAGAAACGGAACGTGTGAACCAAGAAGTAGAAACATACCTTCGGATCTTCTGTGGGAGTAATCCTACCTCGTGGTCCGACCTGATCTCCCACGCTGAATTCGCACACAATCACCGCCCTCATTCCGTTACTAATAAATCCCCGTTCTCCCTGATCCTCGGCTTCGAACCTCGTGCCCTTCCTTCCGTTATCGCTGAAACCAACATCCCTGCCGTTGAAACTCGTCTTAAGAACCTTACCGCTGCTCGCGATGAAGCCCTTGCCTCCCATGAGCTCGCCAGACAAGTAATGGCCTCTCGATCCAACAGACGCTTCGTCCCCTTTACCCTTGGAGATAAAGTTTGGCTCGAAGCCAGGAATTTACGACGAAACATGACTCATAACAAGTTTGCCCCGAAACGCGAAGGACCCTTTACCATCACAAAAGTCCTATCACCGATCACGTACAAATTGCGCCTTCCCAAAACATGGAAAATTCATGACACGTTCCATGCTTCCCTTCTTACGCCTTACCACGAGAACCCTGTCCATGGGAAAAACTTCCCTGCGCCACCCTCGGAACTTGTAGAAGGAGAAGAAGAATACGAAATCGAACGGATCTTACGACACCGCAGAACCCCATCTCGCCGTATGTTCCTAATCCGATGGAAAGGATACTCCGCCGAGGAAGATTCGTGGATTGCCGAATCGGAGTTGCGGCATGCCAAATCCCTCCTTACGAACTATAAAAAACTCCACCCTCTTGCTTTCCCTCTCTCTTCCTCACTCCCATCTTCTTCAACCAGAAAACCACAACGTCACTCTTAACGCTTTCGAAACTCATCACTTACTATGGCCATCGAATTTACCTCTTCCACTCCATCTTCTATTTCTTCACCCGCCTCTTCCTCCTCGCCTTTAGATACTATCTCTACTATCGCTCAATCCGGTTGGGATGATCCCTCCACCCCCAGCTGGGAAGAACGCCATGCCGCCGCCTGGGGTCCCCAACAAGACCCTGACGCTCTAGTCCCCGTGTCCATCGCTACCACACCCTCCACTCGCCTCCCCATTCCTATCTTATCCGTAGACGTTCCACTTTATGCCTCTCGTCTCCGAGATGACTTCCCCGACGAAGAATACATTCGCCTCATGAACCAGTTCATCACCAACTCACGCCTTGCTACTTCCATCACCGCTTACTTAGACGTTGGCTCCCCACTCTATGCCCTTTATCGTGCCTACCTCCAAGCTGAACGCCTAACCCCCATTGCATCCCACGTCACAGCACAAGCACACGTCGGTTTCATAGGCTCCCTCCTATCCACTATTCGAAATGAACTTTGAGGCGCCCTCTCCGTCGCCCTCTATCAATTAGGCATGGGGGAATTTTTACAGGACCTAGATCGTTACCTCCTGGAACTTAGCCGTCAGCAGCGTATCCCCTCCCTGGACACACCGTCCGCATCATCGTCCCCACTCGGATCTGAAGAGATCAATTTCCTCGACTGTGCAGAAGCCCATTGGACTGGTAACCATGGACAAACCCCACTCACTCAGTCACACCCTCGGTACCACGAAGCATGTTTCCACTGCCACAGCCTCGAACATCGGCGTAACGACTGCATGTTTTATCAATGCGCCATTTGCCTACGTTGGCGACCTGGCCATAATCAAGGGCGATGCCCGCTACGTCGTCCTCCAGGTATTCCGTCCCCTGCTTCATCTCCGGCTTCCTCTCCCCAATCTGCTCGGTCATCCCGTTCTAACCGATCTCGTCGATCTAATCGGATTCGCCCCGTTCCTCCCCCTCATCGACGTCGTTCCCTGTCTGCAGACGATACTCTTGTCGACAATGACGTATGGGATGACACTGCCTACGCTAACGTCACCGGATCCCCAGGTCCCTCTTATGGAGACTTCTAGTCCTTTGCTGGGTAGCTTGGACATAACAAGGGGGTAATGTTACGATTGGCTTATTTTCTTTTTCCTTTCTCGCTTGTTTTCACTACGGACTACAAGTCTCTGCGTTCAAACCACGCTTAGACCATTTCTTTTCTTCTGTGATGACATAATACCCTTAACCATCTACTTAGTCATCACTTCCTTCATGACTCATTCTCGCTTCATCATCTTGACTCATGCTGACGCATCCGCAGTCACGATGACTCATGCTTATCTGTAATCATTACTAATCCGCAGCATTTCTGACTCATCTTCATTACTGCGGATTACTCATTCCATTTGTAGAAAACTCTAGTAGAAGTCACTATATTGGAATGTAGTACTGTACCTGTAGAAAACTCTAGTAGAAGTCACTAGAGTAAAGGCTACACTACGAAGGTTCGAAATAGCTATGATTACGTAATATGGTGGCTGTACTACCGCACACCGTTTGCTATCTGCGTGATCTCCAACACCAAATCACATGACCCTGGGGACAGAGTTGTAGCTAAGGATTTCTACTATGTTTGTCTTTACCAAAGCTAAGTAAAATTCCTACAGATGATTGCAGGGTGCTTTATGCCCCAGTTTGGAGTTAGGCATTGGAATGGTTTTTGGAGTCACTATATACAGTATCACACCAGTATAACCAACATGTTTGCCATGTCACCTCACCACCCTGGAATGTTATGTCATCAATGTGCCATCATGTTGTCATTGTTAGGTAGGGCATGACATGAGTGCAGGAAATGGAGAGACAAGAGCAACAGCAGTGATAGCAGTGACCACACAACACACATGATCATATGTGTTGTGTGATCACTTCTGCACACTGGAGGACAGAGATAAGGACAAGAACAGAAGTCAGAGATAGGAATGCGGTGACAAGGTTAAGGACAAAGTGATGCATCATCATTATCTTTGTTTGAGCCATGGTTTCAGTCCCCATTTGAGCCATTTGAGCCACTACCTCATCATGTCACATTGTCTTTCATCACCAAAGGCAATGGTGAGCAATGGTGAGAGACAAAGTGTCAGAGGAACATTAGAATATGAGCAAAGCTTTGGAATTGGTATGTTCCAAATAGCATCTAGCATGCTTTGAATGAGCGCCACAAGAGATATCATAGCATATGCAAGAAAGGCTATGGGACCACAGGCAGACTACTCTTGGACTGGCAAACATCTAGTGCATCTCAAGTGAGCTCTGTGAGATGTACAGTGACTCCAAAAACTGTTCCAATGTTTAACTCCAAACTGGAATATGAAGCGCCCTGCAATCACCTGTGGGAATCTCACTTAGCTTTGGTAAAGACAAACATAGTACAAACCCTTAGCTACAACTCAGTCCCCAGGGTCATGTGATTTGGCTTGGAGGCTCCAGAGATATATCCATTCTAAACCAGCAATACCATTGGAACAATTTTTGGACTTTCATTAACACATATAGAATCTCAACTATAAACTGGTTTGTTGCCTATTATTTGATGCTATAAATAGAAACATACATGTAAATAGTGTGTCTGAGTTGAAAAACATTCCCATGCCTCTTTATCCTTTACCACTACCATCATGCGATCACTGTCTACCACTCAGAAGAATACCATTCTTTCTCAGCTTGATACTGGCCATTTCCTTTGCTCTATTGCATCTAGTACTGGTGTTGGCATATCCAGACTTTGTTCTAAGGAGTGTTCTGACCTCCAAAAGTCTGCTGGAGATCGTCCATCAAAGCTTTCCCCTACCAATATTTGCCATGCCATTCATCTCATTTCTACTCATAAGGCTGAGAATGCAGTTCAGGTGACCAAGGCACTCTCCAATGTCACCAACCAGTCTCTCCACCCTAATACCATTCACCACCACTTCAAAATGTCTGGGATGAAAGCTGTAGTCAAGTCCAAATACCCTCTACTTTCTGCTAGGCATCGCAAGAATCACTTGGACTTTGCTATTGCTCATAGGGACTGAACTATAAAGGACTGGAAGAGGATAATATGGTCTGATGAGACCAAAATCAATCGCCTAGGGTCAGATGGAAGGAAATGGACATGGAAAAAGCCAGGTGAGGGGCTTAGTGATAGGCTGGTACAAGGAACAGTCAAATTTGATGGAGATTCTGTAATGGTATGGGCATGTATAACTTGGCAGAGAGTTGGCCATGCTGCCAAGATTGATGGTAGAATGGATGGTGATCTTTATCTTCAGATTTTGAAGGATGAACTGTTGAATACTCTGCAGTTTCATGATCTTAATCCATCTAACATCATCTTTCAGCAGGACAATGACCCCAAGCATACCTGTAAAAAGGTGAAGAGATGGCTAGAAGAGCAGGATTTTGAGACCATGGTATGGCCTGCACAGTCTCCTGACCTCAATCCCATTGAACATCTAAAGAGAAGGTTGGCAGAGTATGAACACTCTTCTAATGGAATTCATCAACTATGGGAGAGGATTCAGGAGGTGTGGGAAGAGATACCAGCTGAGAAGTGCCAGAAGTTGATTGAAAGCATGTCAAGGAGGGTCCAGGCTGTGATTAAAGCCAAAGGAGGATATACCAAGTACTAATATATACCAAATACCCTTTTTATTTGAAAAGTCCAAAAACTGTTCCAATGGTGTTGCAGGTTTAGAATGGACATATCTCTGGAGCCCCTGAGCCAAATCACATGACCCTGGGGACGGAGTTGTAGCTAAGGGTTTGTACTATGTTTGTCATTACCAAAGCTAAGCGAGATTCCCACAGGTGATTGCGGGGTGCTTCATGCCCCAGTTTGGAGTGAAACATTGGAACAGTTTTTGGAGTCACTGTAGTTCCTCCTATCTAAGTCTTGACTTCTGTGTGGTGACCTAGTGCATTTTCTATATAGGATTTGTCATTGCCAACAAAACTCATCCATATTCCTGGCAAACTCTTAGCAGCCCCAGATGCATTATCTTGTTGATCTGATTTCATCCCTGACTCTGACACTGACAATGATAACATCACCCTCCTTCCCCCTTCGCTCTTTGTGAACCTCATCAACACTACCCTTTCAGAAAAGATTGCTCTCTTCTTCTCCTCTGATTCACTTGTCCTGGACTCTCTTTGTGCTATTAAGCATGATCTCCCCTTCAAATTTCACTCTTGACTCTCTGACTGGCAGTTCAATGCTGGTATCCTTACCTACCAAGGATGGATCTATGTTCCTAATAACCTTCAGCTGCACCAGTCCATTGTAGCTCATTTTCATGACCACCTCTCTGCTGGACACCCCGGATATCTTAAAACTCATCAACTGGTTGCCTCTGAATTCTGGTGGCCCAGCCTGGCCCACTTTGTCCAAAAATATATTGAAGGCTATGTGTAAGCCACACTGATTACTGATCCTCTTCCCAACCTTTGTCATTCGTCATCGCTATTCCTATCCTCCCCGATCTTCGTCATTCGTCATTTTCTATTTCTGTCCTGCTCCGATATCCGCTCCCTGTACATATATAAGAGCTTGCTCTTGCTGATACTAGATAACCAATCTTTATATCCTGTTTACGTTCTCCTGTTCCCTCCCTTTAAGTGTTGGCATGACCAGTGCCCTTCTACTTTTTTTTGAATGTCCCTACATTAAATCTGTGAAACTGTTCCTGCTGTCTCTCTAGTTTCCCACCGTCTCTCTAGTGTTTCCCTTGCCGTCCATCACTGTTCTGCCCACCGTCTCCTGCCCGCCATCTCCTACTGTTCCACTTGCCGCTGTGCCTGTCATCTGTATCCCACTACTGTTCTGACCATACTCCTGTCTTCCAAACTGCCCCACCCACACACATGTGTGCACGCCCGCCGCGTGCAAGCATTAGACGTTGCTGCCGATCCTACTCGCCCTCGCCCGGATTCCCCCCCAGCCAACAGCTCCTCTGATAGTGACTCTTCCTATTGCCCTCGCCTCCTACCTCGCACAATGACTGGAAAGGCCTGCTTTGAACAGACCGCCGGTAACAAACCACCCATTTTGACACCTGGCAAGATCTCACCGGAGGAACTACGCAAATGGGAAATGGGTTGCCACCAGTACTTCAAGGTTAAAATGATCGCCCTTGCGAATCAGGTCAGTCACATTGCGTGGAACATCCAAGACCCCTGCGTATAGGACTGGTATGCCACCGAGGCCAACCGTTTGGATGCTCTCCCCTTCGATGACTTCATAAAGGAGCTTTGCACGACATGGCTTCCATCTGATTGGGACACCGACATCCGTCAAAAGATGCTTGGATCTTCCCAACATACCAAACCCTTCCAGGAATGGGCTATCGAAATACAAAGTCTGAATATGATTCTCTGTAACACTACATCTCACCTTACCGATGCTGCTCTTCGCTTCCACCTCGAAGCCCGCCTCCACCCTGACCTCCAAAAGAAATGTTGACTGGTGACGTTCCCGCTCACGGATGACCTACGCACTTGGATCAAAAAGGTGTCTCTCCTTGATGAGGATCGTGCAAATGAGGCCTGCCACCATTGCCAGCTCCTCGAGACTTTGTTACGCAAATCCAAAATGCCACCCCGTCCTGCACATGGCCAACCTTTCTGCTCGACCCCACGTGCAACCTTTGTTCGATTTCCTGCCCTCACAGACATTGAACGCCA
>JBBPMR010001327.1:0-10460 GCA_038090415.1 Rossbeevera mucosa | reverse complement strand
GATGCGGCAGATGTTATCCGCGATAGTGGACAAGGTACAGTAGTGCGCGAGCTACAATATATATACGAGCTAAGTTATTATGTAAGCGATGCGCATGTACGGAGCGAATGATTCTATTCTACAACAATAGAATCTGCATGCACTAATAGTGAGCGACACAGACGAAATCGTTGAGGATAGCAGGGCCCGTTACCGCAAATATTTGGCCTCTCTCGATCGGACCCCTGCTACTACACAGGCTGTCTCATCTCGATACTCGCATTGTACCGCAGCGGATCATAGGTATAGAGCGTACGAGGAGTCCAGATCAAACCCTTGTATTACTTGCGACTCATCTGCGGTCAACGATTTCGCCATGGCACACCCAGTACCTCAAGTGCGATGGCCGTTCTGGAATTATGGATGGATGGAGTTATATAGCCCTCGAGGAACCAGTTCAACCATGTCACCGCGCTCGCTAGTGGTTGGTCAGGTCACTGCGCCATCAAAGATGAAACATTTCATCGACTGATGGACATCCAGCTCATCTGGAGGCGTTACAAGGACGGCAAGGCGATTCCCTGGCACGACGACTATGGCAATACGCGACGCTCCAAGTCTAAATCCAGATCCCGAGCCACATCGCCCCAATCATCCAAATGCCCGATCATCCTTGCGCACTTGTTCCTCACGTCCTGCTCCGCATCCCCGCCAAGCACGAGGTACAAAGGCCATCCTCGCCCGCTTGCGCGTCCCTCCTCGCACACCACCTCGACAAGTGCGTGCATGGCCTTGCAAGGGTCGCCACGCTGCGTGCCTGCAGGTGCCATCCACCTGTGTGCGACTGACTCCCGCTTGGAGTCGTAGTCTGCCATGGAGCACAGGGGACTGTCGCCGAAGGCGTTGCGATAGATACCTTCGGTGCGGAAGGCGCCTGGCTGGACTATGAGGACGCGGATACCGAAGGACTCGAGTTCGACAGCTAGGGTTTCAGAGATGGCTTAGTGTACAGGGAGGGGGAGGGGTGAGCAAGTCGGCCAGGCTCGGTGACAAGAAAGGAGGGCTTACCGTGAAGCGCGGCCTTGGAGGATCCATAGAAAGCTGAGGCAAGGGAACTCAACACACTCCTAGGGGTCAGATTGGTTTTGACGTACCCATGCCCTGTAAAAGCGATCGCATTAGGGCAGTACTAGGAAAACAAACGGAACACTGTTACCTGTATGTCCAACTTCCATCCACTTCGACTGCCCATCATAACAACCGTTCCGCTCTTCTCTATCTCACGATCTTGTCGGAAAGCAGGGGAGGATACTCGACCACTCACGTTCACGCATGTAAGGCAAGACTGCCAAGGTTACGTCGAGCGTTCCGAATACGTTCGTATCGTACTGTTGTCGCATCATATCAGTGCTGCATATGCATGCGCCACCACGAAACGCAAACGAGCGAGCTCATTATGTCAGTCACCCCATCGTCGATCCGGTATAGTAATACATAGTATGACTCACCCACCTTCCTCGACGAACGCCGCAAGCCCAACGCCGGCATTGTTCACGAGCACGTCAACCCGCCCCCATCCCGCCTCCCGAACGATCGCATCGATGCGCTCCTTCACGCGCTCAGTTCCAACAGCGATGTCAAGCTCTGCGCAATGCAAGTTTGGGTTCGGGTTCGAGTTAGGTTTTGACTGCTTCCGGTCGTGGTCGTCGATGTCAGCCCGATTCTCGTCCGATTCCTCCGAGCCGAGTGAATGGGCGATGCTTGCGAGAGTTCTGGCCGTCGCGATAACGCGGTCACCACGCGCGAGCCCGATGCTCACGAGTCGACGGCCGAATCCGGACGAGGTTCCTATGGGGGTAGTGAAACTTGGGGTCAGCCTATACTACGAAGGCCGTCCAGCAAGGTAGCAGGAGACGAGTACCTGTGATGAGCCATACTCTGGGAGATGCCATTTCAAAATCCGGCTGGGTACACAACAGTGAACACTATCAAGTCGTGAGTTTTGATCAGATCAATTTCAGGTTCGAAGAGCCGCTCGTTATATAAATAGCGTGCGACAGTCCGCTGGGCCCGGACTGCTGTAGCTGGGAATGTCATTGGCAGAAAAAGCCGCCACACAAGGTTGAAACTGTAAACCTGCCATGTGAACCTTCCACTTTTTACTGTAATGTGTAGAGGCTTAAGCGAATGAAACACATCAAAGCTTTCGTATTTGGATTTTTTTCCGTCAATGTAATCAGGGAAACTGACCAATGATAGTTTACAGGTTGAGCGAGTCAAGAGGCGCTACGAAGTGCTCCTACCAACCTTGCGCGCCCGCCTTTTCCGACCTATTACGGACCCGATGACCTTCCCAGGTTTTAACGATTCTTCTTTGATCCCATCAGTCTTGATGGGCTTTGCCTCATTAGACGACAACCGCCGTCTCTTTGCAGGAGGCTCTTCCGCACTCACAGGAGCAGACTTCCGGGTACGATGTGATTGCGACTGCGGAACGTGATCAAGAGTCTCACTCATCACGAACGTGACTCACCGTTTTCTCTTTTTTTGGTGCCGTTCGGCGTCGTACCACTTGAATGTTCTCCACCGAAAACTCTACGATCAGGGTCGCTTTGGCAGATATCGACGGCGCTTTCATCTCATCCTTCATCCGTTTTATCCTAGCCCCGTCTGAGTTCTCTTTGCCTTGCTCTTTTGCCACTAGATCGGCGAGCTCCTCCTTCCACCAATCCTTGAAAAGCGTACCGACGTCCGAATTATTATTAGCCCACCGTAGCACTCGTAGCGCATCTGCGTGCGTGATCATCTCGATAAAGCCATAGCCACGACTGCGCGCTTTCCCAGTGACAGGATCCACACGGTCCTGTTGGCGTATGATCTTTGTCTGCTTGACACGCGAAGGCGGCTTGCGATTCTTCGACTTGGTGCCGCGCTCTGCTTTAACAGCACTCTCGTCTTCTTGGTCTCCTTCAACAGGATCTGCAAGCTCATCGGCGTTGAGACCTTCCCGAACGCCTTGCTTGACTTCTGCATTGAACATCTTAACGCTGTGAATCGCCAGTCGCTTAAGGGCACGCTCGGTAACGAACACTGGCATTTGGCGTATACTAAGCCGTGTCTTGGAGACATAGAGAGATGGGTTACTGCGGAGCATCGCCCGACGCGCGTTGAACGAGTTTGTGCGTTTTTCTAGTTCGACCGGAGGAATCGTCTGCGCTGCAGGGGTGTTGGGAAAAATTACTAGGGTGATAGATATCTTCAGCTGAAATTTAGCCAGGAAGGTGGGGTCAATGACTTGCCTCCTTCACGCAAGAGGTATAGATTTCGCTTGTCTGCCTTTTGTCGTCTCTTCTCACCATCCTCTTGAAGTTTTGTGGCTTGTTCTCGGGTGACCGCGCGGACAACATCGAGCGTCCGACCGTGGAGCACCAAATTTTTCGCAACTCCAGCGGATGGATCAGGGGTGAGGAGGGAAGGAAGCGAAAATGGGTTCTTGTGAAGCTGTAGTCTTGAAGTTAGACCCGCATCCCGAGGTTTTGTGTATACATACTTACCTGCACGTTAGTACCCACGGTCTCTGCACGCAACATGTCGCTTTGCTGGATAACATTATCCGCATCCTCCTTGTTCCAAAAGCATGCGAATCCAGTACCCCGAGGACGGCCGGTTTCGTGATCGAATGCAAGGCGGACGTACCGAAGGGGGCCAAATGCGCGGAATCTGTTCGGTATCTAGGTAAATCGCGTAGAGCAACAAGTGAAAGCATACAAAGTTCGTACTTCTTCCTCGGTAGTGGTGAAAGGAAGATTACGAATGAAGAGCGTGGTTCCGATATCGGTGTGGGGTAATCGTGGTTTTGTAGGCGGTTCGTTGTCGTCTTCCTCTTCCACGTCTTCCTCGTCTTCCTCGTCTTCCTCCTCCTCCTCGTCTTCCTCCTCGTCTTCGTCTCGCTCTTCTTCTTCTTCGTCTTCTTTCTCCTCCTCTTCACTCTGACCTTCTGAGATTTCATGTAGTCCTCCTTCCTCATGTTCGCTGTCACTCTTCATGTCCTTGGTCTCCTCGTCTTCCAACTGGAAAAGCAGTAAGTGGCAAAGCAAGGCAACAAAAGTAGGCATCGCGAAGTCACATTTCTCTGCAGTACCACTTGCTCATGTTCGGCATCGTTCTTCACAACCTTTGTCTCCTTGCTCTCCGACTGGGAAAATAATGAGTGAAAAGCAAGAGAGGCAATCACGAAAAAAAATACTTTTCTCTTAGCCCATTGCGCTCGTATACTTCTCCCAGCGATAGTCATGCCGTTTGTTGTGACGGACTCGAATACCGCCTGAGCATCCTCCTTGGAAGAAAAAGAGACATATCCGACGCCCTTGGAGACACGCGACCCGTGCTTGAGGACGATGAATGCGAAGCGCACAGGAGCAAGATCGGAGAAAGCTGTCTCAAGGTCGGTCGATGTCGCGTCATACGGTAGGTTGGACACGAAGAGAGTAGCTACGCTCGACATTGAAGTAAAGTGTCGTGAGAAATAAATCACCGCACTCGTATCATTACTCAGGTCTAAGGTGACTAAATACGAAACACCCTAAATACGAAACACCGGTCTCGATGCACTCACTGGGGTGAGGAGCATGATCCTGCGGAGTCGCCTTGCTGTTTACGTCCCGCGCGTCAGATTCAAGTAAGTCGGTATAGGTGATCTAGTACTCACGACATTGTTGCAGCACATCCGCTTGTAAGGACACGCTCCATCAGCAGAGATGGTCTGACAGCCCGTTCCTTGATAGCCACTTGAGGTCGGGGACTAACCATTCCCACCAGTCAGTAGGTCCCGCAATGAACATGCACAAAGTCTTACATTGGAGACAATCTTGCAGCACACCTCTGTGCACTGGGCGCCGTTGGCCGCAGCGACCGCGCCGGCCATGGCGAGAAGTGCCATCAAAACAGGGGTAAGACGAACAAACATGATGATATAGCGAGGAGAGGTGACTCAGTATGCAGAAAGGTTTGGAGGCTGTTGTTCATTGCCAGACGGAATGGGGCCCTTTTTATACTGTTTTTTTTCCTACTAACCCTTCTTGGGGCGGAGCTAATATTCAGTCCGACCCACCTGGATGGCTCGTGTTACGTTCGAATAGGTGAGGCCTCAAGCTATTTCGAATTTTGTTATTAGGTAGTAAGTCAGATCTGAGGGCGGAGCGATAGATAATTTGCAGGCTGAGGGAGCGACTTGGCATGCAGACGGACACCCTGGTTCTTCTACGAGCCCATAACCTGGCTGCGTGCGCACTAGACATCGCCTTCTGGAGTTCTCTAACTTGAACGGCTTGCCATCTCCTCGAGTGTTTCCTTCAAGTTCAAGGCGCAGCGGCCAACTTAAAGGATCCGGCCGATTTACCCGGTTTCGTAATGCATCTCAGGGAGTCAGTGCCGCTCTTCAAGTTGAATTCTGCCAAGTAGAACAAAGTTCTAGCAATGTCACACAACATAATATCCAAACTTTTGGATCGGAAAATTTGCGAGGAGGTGAGGTATAGTCGTATTTGAAAGGCCGGGCTCAGCTATCTTCAAGTCATACGGTCCTGATATCACGATCTTTTTGACCCATTGATGGAGACCTCCGCTGTAATAGTGGTTACCTCTCCGTCATTCACCCTTTCGAATTCGACACACAAGTTGATCCACTTATCGTCTCGTGACACGATGAGATTGTATATGGAGCTCTCAGCATCCACTGCTTTTAAAAAAAATGATACCTCCATGCCACCGTTCGCCATCGTCAAATCTTGCCACTCAATCCGCCCCTCTGTTTTTCTACCATTCAAATGTTTCTTATAATGGGTTCCCAGCTCCAAGCTGTGGAAAGAAGCCAGCCTTGCCTTCTCACATGGACCCTTTGATTTTCAGTTCTGCATTTTATGCGCTTACAAGTGCGAGATCCTGGAGGGTGTTGTCTATATGCAGTACAAACGCACCAGTCAAAGATATGACCGTTGAACCCCACACGGTTCCAGTCGGCCCTCCTGGCATTCATCTACATATAGCTGCTCGTAGAGAAAGTCTGAGAAAGCCGGCATCATGTGGGGAATTTATTCATTTTGTCCAAGCGAGACCGGCCAAGGCACGGTCGTATTCGAAAGGACTGCTCAGGCTCCCCCTGTAGGAAACAACCAAGCGCTGACCATCTTGTCATCCGATCCTGTCGTCCCATCCATCGTAGTCACCTTTTCGAAGTTCATCGAATTCCACATCACAACATACTCTCCTTGTATCACCCACTTGCCACTTGCCACGGAGCTCTTGATTTCCCTACCATCTCCTGTTTGTCAATCCACCGCTCATAAGCTGCTTCCCGCTCGCGAGAAATTCAGCCGAACACACATACAATCAATATTCCTATTCCGCTTCCAATCATAGCCTCGTTTTCGTCACCTTTGGGAACTTGATCTTTAGCGGATGAGGATGAACTGGTGATATCTGACAAAAGTAGATACGCCTGTGTCTGTGCCAATGGAATGTCATCGTGGTAGCGCTACTAGCACTAATATAAGTACATTCTCACGTAAATTTCCGAGCCTCTGCTTGCAACGCTCACCTCCTCACGATGTACCGCTCCATTTCGATCCCCAAAAGAGCCCCTTGTAGAGTCTTTGTCAAACCAAAGATAGTGAGTAACTTGTCATATGTTTTCTTTCTTTCCATATCTCACGACGACGACGAACAGCGTCTGTCGAGCACCACCTCTGCTGCCTCGTCGTCCGCACCTAACAAGTCCAAGAATGTCGTCACAAGACTCGTCTTTTATTCCGTCACCGCCGCCGGCACATTCTACGTCGGCAGCACGTTCGTATCCTTGCACAACCAACAGTACCGCGACCTCTTCACCAAACACGTCCCCCTCGCCAACTTACTCCTCGAGTATGGCGAGCAGCACCACTGGGATGACATCACTGTGCAGCAGGTCGTCGTCACCTCCGTGGATAGTGCCCGAGCTGCATATGCGTTTGTCCAGCGACAGTTCGAGCAGGTAGTCCCTCCGCGGAAGAACGCGGAGGCTACCAAAACTCAGGCTCAGGTTCAGGATTCCCCGTCCGATCAACCAGACAAGCCCGGACCCGCCACGGAGCACGAGCACAACGAAACCACGTCTCGGGTCAAGGCAACCGCCGCAGAGCTCAAGACCACTGTTCACAAGTCTAAAAACCCGAAGCTCTCACCCGAAGCGACCGCGAAGGCGATGGCATTAGCAAAGCACAAGGCTGCGCAGCTGGCAGACGAGGTGGACGATCTCATCCGCAAGGCCGAGGAGGCATTGGCGAAGCCGATAGAGCCCACGTCGGACGCGACGACACCCGTACCAGTGTCTGTGTTCGTGCCAGGTGCAAATGTCGAGGTAATCGTGTTGTCGGAGAAGAAAACGGACGGAAACGTATACGAAGCGCCTCTACCCATCGGTTTCGAACCCCCGCCTGGGTATTCCAAACCCAAACCTGCTCCTAAGCCTAAACTTGAACCACTTCCCTTGGTTGCCCCCGCCGTCGCCGACGTTGCCATCTCGGAGCCCGTCATTTCGCATCTCGCAAACACTATAGACGACCTGGCGTCGTATCTGAACGCGAACCCTTCCGCAACGGAAAAAGCCAAGGGCATCCTGGACGTCGCTCGGGACGACCTGACTGAGCTTTCCACGCGCTTCGACAAGATCAAAGAGGACGAAAAGCACGAACTGGAGGCCAAGCTTGACGAGCAAGCCCGCGAGTATAGCACCAAGCTGCTCGAACTCGAACTCGACTCCCAGGACAAGCTCGCGTTACAGAGAGAAGACTATGAGAAATACGTCGCAGAGGAGAGGATGAAGCTCGTTCAGACATACCGTGAGAGGTTAGATAACGAGCTCAAAGCTCAAACGGATCTCGTCAATGAACGGTGGGTGACAGGTTTCTTTCGTCCTCAATCGCTCATGTTGATTGCGACCTAGGTTAAAAGAAGCGATCGTGACCCAGGGCATCGAGCTCCAACGCAGATGGATTCGCGAGGTGAAGGTCAAAGTCGAGGAGGAACGTGGAGGACGTCTGGCTCGTCTGGGCGAACTCGCGACCGGGCTCAAACGCCTCGAACGGCTTGCCCTCGATAATTCGACATACCTGGACGAAAATATTCGCGTGCATAGCGTGTGGACCGCGCTTCGCGCCATGCAAGCCGCAATCGATGCAGCGGAACGCAAGCCGTTCCGTGAAGAGCTGCGCGTTCTACAGCACCTTACGGCGGCGCGAGACGATGCAGTTGTATCGGCTGCCCTCGCGTCGCTCGAGCGGTCGGACATTCCAGATGTGGGGGTGGAGCCACTGGCGGACTTGACGACGTGGTTCACGACGTCGGTCGTGCCGCGGGTATCGAGCGTCGCGCTTGTGCCGGATGAGAACGCAGGGGTGCTGTCGTACTTGGCGTCACATCTGATGTCGTCGCTACGCTTCCAGCGACGTGGGCTCGTGCCTGGATCGGACGTGTTGAGCGTGCTCGCCCGCGCCGAGTTTTATATGCACGAGAAGGACTTGGACAGTGCGACTAGGGAGCTAAATCAGCTTACGGGCCCGACCAAGGAACTGCTCCATGATTGGCTCGAGGCTTCACGGAAGCGACTCGAGGCGCAACAAGCCCTGGAGGTGAGGTTTTCCCAGACTTGAGATTCGCGTTGTTGCTGATGCAGCGGGTTCAGGTTATACAAACGCAAGCTACCCTCGCGTCCTTGCTTGTCCTTTAGATGATGCTAATACAGTACACGAATGCAATCTAGAGAGTATTACCCAGTCAGACAGAACTTCGACATATGATCATGGCAGCGGCGTGCCGTACTGCTACCGACTCCTGTGCACCGTGCAGCGCGCATTCACACATGACTTGAGCGTCCCGCCTGACTGGCTGGACGTTGACCTCACAATACTGACTACAGGGACAGCTCCGAACAAGCGGCTACTAAAACATCTCACCGTTTAAGCATTTGCGAGATAGCAGGAACATGCGTAGAATGCAACTTTGACGAATGAGATTATACCACTGCGACCCCGGGCCTGGCACACCAGACAAATACCCTTGCCCGCAAACGATCTTCCTGTTGAGTTAATCGATTGTGAGGCAATGAATGGATGCAACTCATACTCGGTCCGCTAGTCACTGCCCGAGGACGTTGACCGTTCGCGACATGGCCTCCCCTACTTGATCACGCCCAAGGTGCATTCAAGTCGAGCCGGTGGACTCGCTAAGCGCCATCGTCTTGCTGACGCAATTGACTCCCTCTAGCAGCCTTGTGCTTCAAGTGAAGCAGACTCATTTCATGATGTATCAAAAATCATTGGCTTTCAATTTGGGGCAAGCATTCTGCTGGCACAGTTATATAGAAAAATCAATTCCTCTCTATTGATTTCATTGACTCAAGTTCAAAGTGGCTAGAGGCAAAGTTCCTCCCATCACCGGGCACTTCAACTCTTGACGGGCGTATCGCACTGTGACGACGCAAATGGGCCGAAGCTCCCACCGCGCCATACATTTCGCACAAGTAAGACCATCTCGAAGGAAAGCAAGTTGGCGCGATCGATTTACTCACAGTGTAACCTACGCAGCACGCCTGTGCGGCATAACACTGTCCCCCTCAACGGGTTTCCATCATAGCTACCGTCTTGCTATCAATTATCGGTTCACAAATAATGATTTGTGAGTCCTTCAACAACGACAGACGATGAAAAAGCGTGCAACACATCTGAGTGCAGCCGCTGGATGCGGCGAAGGTGCCGACCGTGGCAAACAGTGCGATCAAAAGCGGCGTAAAACGGATGAACATTGTTAGAAGAGGAAGAGCTGTGTGCGGGAGATGTGGTTCTGAGATATGGATATGACAGCCTGGTCAGCAACCCTGCTTTCCGGTCCTTGTACTAGCTATCTACTTAAATACCAGCACCCAGCCACTCAGGGGTAAGGTTCATATCACGGCATTTCGATCGGAATTTTTGGAATTTCATCGACGGGGCGGAAATATATTTGATCCCAGCTCCGGAGCGTAAGTTTGTATCATTCATGTCGCGAACAAGAGGATACTGACGGCTGCCGTATCCATGGTCCCATATTTACCGTTGGTTCTAACGTTCAATCCTGAAGTTTGTTCTGCCACATGCAGTATCATGTTGTGTTATCCTCAGTCCAATCTGACAGTCTGTCTGATAAATTCGGTAACAAATACTCCTGGAAAACTTCTGGATATGTACGACCCCAGTTCCCGCCTCATCCAGATGCAACTTTGCACTCTTTCGCGATGTACCCACCAAAGCCGTCGTTCTACTGGTTACGTTCCATGTCTCCAGCGCGCTCTTAGTGCACAAAAGTCCCACAAGGAAGCCCACGTTTCCCATATCACTAACGTCACTGGCTCGACTGTCTGGCTCACTAATGAGGTCTGTATAGATCAACTAAGATCTATTCCTGGGCTGGAG
>JBBPMR010001326.1:0-10465 GCA_038090415.1 Rossbeevera mucosa | reverse complement strand
ATGAAGGGATTGGAACAGGGGCCATTGCCTTTTTTGAATTGTGACTACCTTGAAAGGCTTAAAAGATGATTGGATACATTTGAATAGGAGCTGCTCCTTCTTCGAGCAACCAATCTTTGAACTTACTTGAAAGGACGTGGGAACGACCTTGTGGAAACCATAGTGGCGCCTTGGAAGCACTTTATAACCATTTCGGGATACCTTCCAATGTACTCGTAATGCCAGCGGCAAATTTAGACCATGTAATGCCTTATAAGGCGTTGGCACGTGAAGTTATTTTTTCCGACATACGACACAAAGGCTCCGCCAAGAACCGCTTGTTCCTGATCCGTTGGAAAGGGTATACCGTGGAAGAAGACACCTGGATCCCTGAGCGGGAACTAAAACATGCCAAGTCCGCTCTCCTTGCTTATAAAAAACTCCATCCCTCCGTCTTTCCTTCCTAAACCGCCACCATGTCCTATGTCTCTACCGAATCCCTTCCTCCTACCGTCATCGGCGCCAATGATACCCCCTTCTCTTGGCCCCCTTGCATCTGTCACCTCAGAGCCTATGTCCAGAACTCCTGGATTTGCCTATTGGCGTCCCCCCGTGCCACAGAGAACCGCTGTCCTGCCAGCATTATTAGCAGTAAGCAATGTCCTGCCATTCTGCAGTTTCAAGACCCTCTCCTGGTACCCTCGTTGTCTCTGAGCCCCCCATCAGCTGCTATCCCCATCCTGAGGCCCCTCCCTCAGCCTGGAACCTCTTTCCTGAGCATGAGTCCCTAAACTGCTCCACTTTGCACGGTTCCATTCCACCCTCTCCTCCTCACCACCGACCCCCATTTTAAAATGGTCATATCTCGTGATCGACTCTGCCGGATCGTTCGATTCTTGGATCATTCTCTTCGTCTCTCTTCCCGCTTTCCATCGATCCATGGATCGCCCAGATCGCCCCACCCCTTCTTGCGCTACCTCCGTTCTTTGACACCTCCTCCTCCTGGTCACTCCTACCCTCTCTGACCACTCAGTGCTGGCACACCCATTCTATCGATCACTGAACCTTGCCCCTGGCTGTACTCCTTGCACATTGTCTGATGGCTTTGTCCCTGGATGCGTGCCCTGCAATTGTTCTCTTAGATCCTTCTTTGCCCACCTGGTGTTGGCACGTCCTCATCCCTCACTACCTCCTGGCAATTATATGGCTTGTCCTTTGCTGGTAGCTTGGACCTAATAGGGGGGTAATGTTACGATCCATTGTTTCTTTTCTCTTTTCTTTTCTCTTCAGTTCTCGCTTCAGACTACCAAGTCCTATGCTCGAATCTCTCCTGGACTATCCTTTCCCTTTCCCTTTGTTTCCCTTTATTCTCCTGCGCTCACTGTGACTTCCCTTGGTCTCTCCATACTCCTGGGAACTCCCCTGGCGCTTCTCTATGTTTCCCTTTGCCCTTCTCTGTTACCCCTTTGCCCTGCTGGCCTAGGCCATCACTTATCGCTCATCTGCAGTCTTCCTGATCCATTCCGTGACTGCAGATTACTTATCTTCTTACTCATGATGACTCACTTGCTTCGTCATCATCTTATTCATGCTTACTCTTTGCATTGCATCATCCACAGTCTTCATGACTCATTCCATACTGCGGATTACTCATTCCTCTTTACCCTGCTTAGTGTACCATTACTCATCCGCAGTCTTCATGACTCATTCATACTGCGGCTGACACATACCCTTCGGTCATGTTCCATAACCTTCCATCCCCTTAGTATATAAACCCTAGACACTCATCCTGTAACACTAAGCTAGAGCTACTTGATTCTCCCTTGAATCTATCCGCTCCTAAGCCCTCCTCTTAGTCCCACTGAGTGTGTGCTCCTCACCTTGCCCCTTCGTCGACCCAAGGCTTTACCCTTCGGTCTCCTCAGCCAAGTCTTCGTGTTTCGCTTTGTGGTGAAGCTCACTTAGCATCCCTAGTCCTTAGTCGTCCTTAGGCCTTCCCCTTCAGACTCCTCAGCCCTTCGTCGTCCTTAGGTGTCTACCACAGGACTCTTCGCCCTTAGCCTTAGTACCCATCGAGTCTACGACCGACCTCACCCAGGCCAGTCATAACAGGAGGTTGGTGATAAGATTGTTGGGAGGAGGTGGCAGAAGAGGTGGCTTGGGAGCGACGAGTGTGGCGACAATGGTTAGGAGAAGGGATCGGAAGAGGTCGAGCAGCTGGGCAAAGAGCTTGTGGATGGCCAGAGGCGGTGACAAGGCAGAGGGGACATTCATAGCTTCTGCAGTTAACTCGCTTGTGGCCTTAACGATGGCACACATAGCAGGTGGAGGGGTAGTTAGGATGACTGCAAGGAAGGACCACCTCGTTACCATCTAGAACTGCCTGTCGTTTGGCTTGGTTGAAGTCTGCCTCAATTCGAGCAAGCACTTGCTCTTCCTCTGGATCTAAAGGGGAGGAGCTGGCGGAGGGGTGGTAGGGACATCTTGGGGAGGGTCATTGTGGAGGTCTGAATCGGGTATGAGGGCGTCTGCCAGTCTGTCTAGAAGGGGGCGATGGGGTTGACAAAGGATGGCGTCTGCATTGAAAAGAGCATCGACCATGCCTAGCTGGTCTAGGAGCAGAAGAATGGCAAGGGCTTGGGTTTTCGCCACCTTCTTAAGGATGGAGATGAAAAGGTGGACAAAGGGGTCTTCCAACCTCAGAAAGGAGTGAGGAAGGCGGTCGACAGCAATGGAGAGATGGAGGTTCTGCATAAATGCCTGTCTGGCAAGGTGAAGAGGGGAATCTGTGTCAAGAAGAAGGTCTAAGGTGGGAGTGAGGTGGGAGTCACGAAGTTGAGAGTCAATGAGGTTGATGTTTCCTTCCTCAGAGAAGGAGAGGAGATGGTGGGCAAAGGGAAGGTCTATAGGGGAGCTGGGAGAAGAACCAAAGGTAGGGGAGTCCATAGTTTCGAGGGGGTGTGTTTAGCGGTGAGTGGGTGCTTTGTTTTTGGGGAAAAAGACAGAGGAATGGGCCTTCTTGTAAGCATCCAAGACTGTTTTGGCATGTTTGAGTTCCTTGTCAGGCACCCAGGAGTCTTCTTTGGCTGAGTAACCCTTCCATCGGACCAAGAAGTGGCACTTCTGTGGCGTTCCCTTATGTTGTACAATCTTCTCAATCTCATATTCTTCTTCGCCTTCTACAAGGTCTGGGGGGGGGGCGAGGGAAAGTTGGGACCATAGATGAGGTTTTCATGATACGGAGATAGAAGCAAAGCATGGAACACATTATGGATGTGCCAAGTCTGGGGGAGGTGGAGTTTGTAGGTAATTGGTGATAGGACATCGGTGATATTGAAGGGTCCTTCTCACTTAGTGCCAAGTTTTAGGGATGCCAAGGAGCATCAAAGGTTCCTGGCTTCCAGCCAGACTTTGTCTCCTTTCGAGAAGGGTTTGAAGGTCTTGGTAGATTGAGCCTTCATTACTTGACGAGCTAGTTCGTGGGCAGCTAGAGCTTCGTCTCGAGCAGCAAAGAGCTTCTGAAGTCTTGCTTCGACTGCAGGGATGTTTGACTCAGAGATTACTGATGGAAAGGAGCGGGGTTCATAGCCCATCATGAGAAAGAATGGGGATTTCCCTGTGACGGAATGAGGGCAGTGATTATGGGCAAATTCGGCGTGGGAGAGGTGCTCTGCCCACCCGGTGGGGTTGTCATGGCAGTAGATGCGGAGGAATGTCTCTACTTCTTGGTTAACTCTCTCCGTTTCACCATCGGTTTGAGGGTGGTAAGCGGTGGATAGAGAGAGGGTGTATCCAATAAGCTTTGCAAGTTCCTTGGCAAAGGCTGAGGTGAACTGCAGACCTCGATCTGAGATGATTTTACTGTAGAGTCCAAACCGGGTGTAGACCTTGTGAAAGAAAAGATTGGCTATCCCTTCCGCCATGACAGTTTTCATAGTAGGGCAAAGAATTACCCCCTTAGTAAGACCATGGTCGACCACGACCAATAGAGAATCAAAGCCGTCCGAGGGGGGGAGATCCGTGATCAGATCACAGAAGACTTGTTGAAAGGGGCGAGAGCAGGAGGAGGTGATGGAGTTGAGAGGAGGGGCAGTGGGATGGGTGTTGACCTTGTTTTGTTGGCAAGTAGCACAACCTTCAACATATTTCCACACAAAGTGGGCCAGGCCAGGCCACCAGAACTCGGAGGCAACCAGTTTGATGGATTTTAAGATATCCAGGGTGTCCAGCAGAGAGGTGATCATGAGAACAAGCCACAATGGATTGGCACAGCTGGAGGTCATTGGGGACATAGACTCAACCTTGGTAGATAAGGATACCAGCATCATATTGCCAGTTAGAGAGTCTGAAGCGGAATTTGGAGGGAAGGTCACCCTCAATAGCACAAAGGGAATCCAGAACGAGAGGGTCAGAGGAGGAGGAGAGGGCGATTTTGTTAGAGAGGGCAGTGTCAATGAGATTGATGAAGAGTGAGGGGGGGAGCAAGATGACATTGTCATTGTCAGTGTCGAGGTCAGGGATGAGATCAGGTCGGCAGAATAGGGCATCTGGGGCTGCAAGGAGTTTCCCAGGGACATGGATGAGCTTAAGGTCAAAGTCTGCGATGTCCAGGAGCCAGTGAGCTTGTTGACGATTTAACTTCTGTGGTTGGCGGAAGTAGGTGAGGTTTTTGTGGTCGGTGAAGACCTGGATGGGAAATGGTGAACCATGGAGATACTGTCGCCAGGATTTCAGAGCTCGGATGACAGCAAGAAGTTCTCTGTCATAGATGTCATAGTTCCGCTCAGCAGCAGTAAAGGATTGGGAGAGGTAGGAGCAGGGTTTCCAGTCGCCATTGGTGTCGGTTTGAAGGAGGATTCCTCCAGTTGTATGCTTGGAAGCATTAGTGGCAATGGCAAAGGGTTTGGAGAGGTCTGGGAGGGAGAGGATTGGTTCTGAAAGAAATGCTGCTTTTAGGGAGTCGAAGGCAGTCTGGCAAGTGGAGGACCAGTCCCAGGGTTGGGTCTTTTTGGTGAGGTCGATGAGGAGGCAAGCAACATTGGAATAGTTTGGGATGAAACGGCGGTAGAAGTTTGCGAAGCCAAGGAAGGACCAGACATCTTTGAGCTTGGAAGGAGTGGGCCAGTCAGCAATACCAGCCAGCTTAACAGGGTCCATGGCAAGGTGTCCAGATTTGACGATCATTCCTAGATATTCTACTTCTGAGGTGGCGAAGTTGCATTTCTCAAGCTTGAGGTGGAGGTCCAACTCCATCATACGCTGAAGAACTCGTTTGGTGCATTCCTCATGGGTGGGTTTGTCTGGGGAGAAGATCAGAAGGTCATCCATGTAGATGATTAGCCATCCTTTAGCAATAAGGTCACAAAACGAATCATTCATGAAGCATTGGAAGGTGGCAGGGGAGTTGGTGAGACCAAAGAACATGACAGTGGGTTCGAAAAGGCCTTTGTGGGTGTTGAAGGCTGCCTTCCATTGGTGACCATCTTTGATCCTGATGTTATTATAACCCCATCAAACATCAAACTTGGTGAAGACATTGGCTCCTTTGAGCTTATCGATGAGGTCCGAGATGAGGGGGAGGGGGTAGGCGTCTCGATTGGTATGCTCATTGACATAGTAATAGTCTTGGCAGGGTCTGAGTCCTCCATCCTTCTTTTTGACGAAAAAGAATGGAGATGCCTGGGGAGAGTTGGAGAGATGAATCTTTCCAGTCTTGAGGTTTTCCTCAATGAAAGTTTCTGTTGCCTGGCATTCTTCAGGGGTCAGGGGATAGGCTTTTCCTACTTTTGGAACGAAGGTTTCATCGAGGTTGATTTCATGATCATAAGGTTGAGATGGAGGGAGGTGGTCAGCAGATTCCTTGGTGAAGACAGAGGAGTAGGCTGAGTATTCTGGTGGGAGGGTGACCTTGGGTTTGGCCTTGTCTGCATCAATGGCTAGTTTGGTCACAGTGGTGAAGGCTTTAACCATGGTGGAGGATATCTGGGCGAAGCGTTGTCCATACTTGATCACTCTATTGATCAGGTAGTGGGTCCTGGCTTGAGTGGGGAATCTGTGACCTGCCCAGTTGTCAAGATAGTCATAGAGTCGTCCATCATGGATAGGGTCAGAGTCGATGTGGTGGATGGCTTTGGCTGTGGGGGGTGGGGGGTGGAGTTTTGCAATGTGTTGAAGATGATCTTGGTTATAGAGAGCATTAAGCTCATCTGCTTCGTCACAGGAGGTTTTGATGGAAACAGTTTTCTTGGCCCAATCGATGGCTGGGTTGGTCTTCTGGAGCCAAGGGAGTCCAAGGATAACATTCTCTTTGCCACAGTGCATGACATAGAACTTGACTTGTTGAAGTAGACCAGCAATGCGAATATAGAGGGAACAAGTGAACTTTATGTTGCCATTCTTGTTGGTGGATTGGTCGACATTTCGTACAGGGATGGGTTGGGGAAGGTGTTTCTTAGGGAGGTTGTGCTTATTGACAAAGTGCCAATCAATGCAGGAGACATCTGCTCCAGAGTTGATGAGGGTGAAGGTATTGATGTCTTTAAGGTCACGAGTAGGGACGACGAGATGAAGAGGGATATGCATGGATTTCATTCGTCTATCAGCTACAAGTACATTGGTTTGAGATATGGAGGGGGCCTGCGTCAGGAAGGGCCTCCTCTTTAAAAACCTGAAAGGGATACTTGGGAAACAGAGACTTCTTCTTCATCTTCTATCTCCTGAAGTGATGAGGTGGAAGATTCTTCTTCGACTCTTCGCACTTTCTTTTCAAAGGGTTTGGTCGAGGGGAAGGTGGGACAGGTGGTGGCAGAGTGGCCATCCTTGCGACATCTGAAGCAGAGTTTCTTTTCGATACATCGCTTTTTCTCTTGGGGGGTGAGCTTTGGAATGTGAATGGCATCAACATCCATTGCATTGGGGTCTTTCTCCATTCTGGTAGAGGAACCATTATAGTAGGGGATGTAGGAGGGGGTGGTGGTTTTCTTGTTGCGACTAGCAACATTGTCTGCTCGGTTCCATTGAGTCTGGAAGTGGATGGCCTTTGAATACCATGCTGTGATTGTGGTGGGAGAAGTGTCCATCGAGTAGATGCGACGCATGAGGGAGGGAATGAGTCCTATGGAGAAGTATCCAATCAGGACGTCATCAGAGGAGATGCCACTAAGGGCAACTCGGTTTTGAAATTCAGATATGTAGGTGGTGAGGGAAGTGTCCTTGGACATCCTGGTCGATGAGAGCCAGGCAATGGCATTAGCCTTGGTATCCAGGTGAACGAAGGCAGTTTTAAACTTGGTGACAAGTTCAGCCATAGTTCCGAGAGAGGGGGGTTGGGTTTTGAGGGCATTGGTTCTGAAGGTGGATGCCCAGGTAAGGGCTGACCCTTCAGTCATGTAGGAGAGGGCATAGGCGACTTTCTTCGCCTCAGTATCATACACAGTCTCATTGACTAGAAGGTACATTTGAACTGTGTTGATGAAGGTTTGAGCTTCGGTGGAGGAGCCATTGAAGGCCTTGGGTGCTCCCAATCAGAGCTCAGTGGGTCTGGTGGTGGTGGACATGGCTGGAGGTGCAGATGGTGCAGATGGAGGTGGGGAGGGTGCAGGTAGAGGACTAGATGCTGGTGGGGGACTGGAAGAAGGGGTTCGAGATGCTGGTGGGGTTTCTGGGTTGGAATCTGAGGCAGAGGGGGCACGAATGCATCATCTAGGGATTGGGGAACTGGGAGGTGGGTATGGGGGAGCAGGAGATCCTATCCTAGGTCTGAGGGGGTTAAAAGACGAAATGTTGAGGTGCTACTCACAATGGTAGGCTTGAAGAATTAACCTTGACCTTTTGTTACACTTGGTCCGGATAGGAACAGGTGTAGCCTCAAGACAAAGGTCTTGGAACAAGGAGCAAGAGCTGAGGAAGTCTTGAGGATTGGAGGATCAAGATGACAAGGTTCTTTGAGAGTCGAGGGATCGAAGACAAGAGACTAAGAGCGACAAAGACAACCTGTGCAGCTGAGTTAAAAGCTCAGAGGTTGAAGCGTCCTTTCAAGTGCAGGACGAAGTCACGCAGAGAGTTTCAAGAGCAAAGGATATATTCCAAGATGTATCTAGAGGATACTCGAGGAGGTCAAGGTTAGAAGAACTAGAGACAATGCAGAATCACTTATAAGTAAAGAAAAGAACAATAAAAGTGGTGCCATAGAATGCTATGGAATATGAGGGAAATGAGTAGGTAAGAAGCAGTAAGAAGCAGTAAGATCCTGTGAATGACTAAGTATTACACTGAAACGGTGATAGTGAGATAGACATAGAGAACACAAGAAGGAGAAAGGAGAGGAAAAAGAGATGGGGATCCATATAAATCGTAACAATGACCACATCTTCTTCTGCATCAGACAGGAACACTTATCCAGCTACAACCAATTCTGTGCCTTGTGGTGTGCGGAGATAGACCAGACAGGCAGGCAGCAGGAAGGCAGCTGCATATGATATGAAGGCCACCTTCTACAGGATGGCACACACGAAGAGTTTAATGAGGACTGCTCACAACCCTTAGCAAACCTCACATGCAATGAGACCCTCCCTAACCAGGACGCCCCATTCACTTACACCTTTCAGCATATTGACAAGGTATCCCATATGCTTGGAATCCCCTGGGAAATCTCTAAAAATCAATATTTTCATCATGTGACAACCTACATCGGTTTTGTGTGGGATTTGCAAGCTTGCACTGTCTCACTAAGCCCAGAAAAAGCTGACAAATATCTGAAAGCTATTGAAGAATGGAATGCCCACTTCACACACAAACTAGAAGATGTACAAAAACTGTATGGTAAACTGCTACACACCACCACACTGATCTCTGCAGGCAGGGCCTATCTCATGGGTTTAGAACAGATAATTGCCATTTGTGGCAGGAAGCTGTTCATGCCACACCGCTCTGACAAATCAGTGCATGGTGACCTCACTTGGTGGAAGCAAGCTATTTCAATGGGCACCGCATTGCAACCACTGCTCCCTCTACCCATTTTCCTTGAACTCAGTGCTTTCTTGGATGCTAGCTCTAGCATTGGTATTGGAATCACCATTGGGCAGAGGTGGTGAGCCTGGAGACTCCTCCCAGGCTGGCAGGTCAGAAATGGAAAAAGAGACATCGCATGGGCAGAGGCCATTGGGTTTGAGTTTCTTGCCCTATCCATCTCTCACTGCCTTGCTAACTGCCGACATGTCATTCTACACAGAGACAACACCAGTGTTGTTGAAAGCTGGAGGGCCAGGCGTCATCAGAACCAAGCAGTCAATGACATCTTCAAGTGAATCCATGACATCGTCAATGGCCCGTCCCTCCTCCTCGATAGCATACTTGCAAACTTCGTCTCTAGCGAGCACAACCCTGCCGACCCTTCATCACAAGGCATCTATGGTCCCACCAGCCACCTCTTACCTCCTATACCCATCCCCCACCACATGCAGCATCTCATTGTCGACTTTAATGCCCCCATCTCTCCTGAAGAGCTTACAGCCCTCAAGGTCAGAAAACTCTCACGCCCTGCCGCCAAACTTATTGACTGCATTCGGCAAGAGCAGAAGGTCAGAGAGCGAACTGCAGCCCTCCAAGCAGAGCATGATGAGCTTATCACATCTGCCATTGCTGAGTGTTAGTGTGCAAACAGCACAGTTCAACCCCCCTCTACCAACAGACTCCTTGTCCCTTTCATTGCTTGTCAAACTGTGCCCCTACAAGCCCAACCTCATGCCACTCCCTTCAAGCCTATGACCACACTGCCGAGTCAAGCAGCGTCTACTCTTATGGGCCCTGAGCTCGATCCCACCTCAGACCACCAGCACCAGAAGCCCCAGGCAACTTGCAGACAGTGACATCAATTGCATCCTCAGTGTCATCAGAGCATTGTGGGCAGACTCCACCAAAGAGCGTTGAAGGGGCCCAGCTGATAGAGGTAGCAAGAGAGAAGAGGGATTCATTAGGGAAAGAAAGAGTCATAGAGATGTTGGGTAACCAAGCAGGAGCATTCCAAGAAAGAGGTAATAGCTCCAGTTCAATGAAGAGAACTGGGTAAGTAAGGCGCTTTTGATGGCACAAGTCGAGGGGGAAAATGAGATCAAGCTTTGTAGACCAGCTACAGATTGATGGCGATGTTGATTGCCAGAGGTGGTTGGCTTGTGTTACACTTGGTCCAGGTAGGAACGAGCGTAGCCTCTGTGAAACTAGAGCAAAGGTTGATCAGTAAGATGACCAAGAAATGAGGGATACTGCTGTTGGAATTAGTGATGGTAATTAAGTTACTACACTAATCATCGACCTAGACACACATACAAGTGTCTATAGGGCAGCGCTTCATAGTAACATTAAGTGTTACTCAACTTACATTAGGCTAATAAGCCTTATCTATACTAACTATGCTAATAGCATTAGTAAATGTACCAGTACTGCACTATATGAAGCAGGTACTGAGAAGCGCTATCTAAGGAACATCTGA
>JBBPMR010001325.1:0-10466 GCA_038090415.1 Rossbeevera mucosa | reverse complement strand
CTTCTTTCGCTTCTTCTTTGAGGTCGAGTTGCCAAGATAGTGCACAACCGTTTCTTTCTTCTTCTTTGGTAGAATGTAATCTAGATAGTGATTGGAAAACCTTAGACAAAAATCCAAAAATACGTAATGTAGATAGCCTTGTATCTGATACCGCTTATGATATGAGAGAATTGGCCAAAATGGCTAAGGACAATAGTTACGAACCCAAGATTTCTTTTATCTCCGATATTACTTCTCGATGTGGTAGCCTACCAGAAGTTATAACCAACACAGGGTCCCCAAAAGGGCTTGGTCTCCAGGAAGAGACGCTTAATTCTGTGTATACAAAAAAAGAAACAGTTCCCACTCTGAACCTGACAGAGCACCACATGAGGACAATACGTCCAAATAGGGAACTCCTCATAAAAATTCAGATAATCCAAAAATATGCACACATCAAAGTAGATGCCCTCTTAGACAGTGGTGCAACTGGAGTATTCGTTGACTTGGCCTGGGCCAAGACCGAAAGAATTAATCTTATTCCCCTCGAATATGTGGTACCAGTCTATAACGCCGACGGTACAAAGAATTCAGCAGGAGGCATCGCGTACCAAGCAGATCTTCTGATCGATTATCAGGGCCACCGAGAACACATAAGATGCGATGTCACTAATCTCGGTAAAAGCAAAATGATCATTGGGTACACGTGGCTAAAAGCCCACAACCCTGAAATCGATTGGATCATGGGAGAAGTAGAACTCACCCGATGCCCCGCCTCCTGCCAAAACCTTAGGCAAGCTCAGAGAGCACTCAATGAAGAACATGAGCTAGCGCACGCTCACCGAGTATATGCTCTTACGACCACTCCTCCGGTAGAACCCGAGGATGCATTTAAGTTGGTCCCTGAATGTTACCACAATTACTTGAATGTCTTTTTGAAGAAAGCCAGTGAACGCATGCCCGAACGTAAATCTTGGGACCATGCAATAGATCTGAAGCCGGACTTCAAACCCAAAAAGGGAAGAGTCATCCCTATGAGTGTCACGGAACAGGAAGAAGTGTCTGCCTTCCTGGATGACCAATTGAGTAAAGGATATATTCGCTCTTCGAAGTCACCCCAAACGTCACCGGTGTTCTTCATTCCGAAGAAGGACGGAAAAAAGCAGATGGTCATGGATTATCGATATCTGAATGAGGGAACTATCAAGAATAATTACCCTTTTCCGCTCATTTCTCAATTGGTAGACAAACTCAAAGGAGCCAGACTCTTTACCAAAATGGATCTCAGATGGGGTTATAACAATGTACGCATCCGAGAAGGGGATGAATGGAAAGCGGCCTTCATATGTCACAAAGGTGCCTTTGAACCAGTAGTAATGTTCTTCGGCCAATGCAATTCCCCTGCTACATTCCAGCAAATGATGAACAAAATCTTTGCGGACATGGATGACATCATTATCATCTACATTGATGACCTCATGATCTTTACAAAAATGGATGATCTAGATCACCACAAAAAACTTGTTTGAGAAGTACTGGCACGACTTAGAAAGCATGATTTATTCGTAAAACCAGAAAAATGCACCTTTCACGCTACCAGTGTCGACATGCTAGGTATGATTGTATCTTGAAGTGGGATCTCAATGGATCCTACTAAACTCAGTGGAATTCAGGGTTGGCAAGCTCCAACAAATGTAAAAGGAGTCAGGAGCTTCTTAGGGTTAGCAAACTTCTATCGCCAGTTCATAGAAAAATACAGTGAAATAGCCAGGCCATTGCATGACCTAACAAAGAAAGATCAACCGTGGAACTGGGGATCAGTTCAGCAAGAAGCGTTCGATATGTTAAAAAATTGTTTTACCACCGCTCCAGTATTAGCATACCTGGACGATCTATCTACATACAGGGTAGAATGCGACGCTTCCGACTTTGCCACAGGGGCAGTGCTGAGCACACTAAAAGAAGGAAAATAGCACCCGGTGGCCTTTATGTCACACTCCATGACACCCGAACAGCGAAACTATCCTATCACTGATAAGGAAATGCTAGCCATTATTTTATCTCTTGAACAATGGTGATACTATTTAGAAGGTGCCCAGAACACTTTCGAAATCTGGACCGATCATAAGAATCTGCAATATTTTATGAAGTCACAAGATCTGAATTGTCGACAAGCGAGATGGGCACAGTACCTATCCAGATTCGACTTTAACTTAATCAATAAACCCGGCACAGCTATGGAAAAGGCAGATGCCCTATTGCGAAGGGAAGACCACAAACAGGGTATAGAAAACGACAACAAAGAAACCACTCTCATTTCCCCTGAACGCGTAGTAAAAGCCATAACCGAATTGAGCCTCTTTGAAAAAATACAAAATTCCCACCAAGAGATGGAGCAACCAGAGGGATGCACGAGAAAATTAGATCTTTGGATGTATGGAGAAAAGATTTGGGTCCCAATGAAATATCGGCTGGATGTGCTTGCACAATTTCATGATTACCCCCTAGCAGGACATAAAGGGGCTGATAAGACTATTGAACTGGTTCAACGCTATTATGCTTGGCCAGCAATGAAATCTGAGATCCAGGACTACTGCAAGGCTTGCGCACGTTGTGCTAGAATGAAGCCAACTACTCAAGCAACGGCAGGACTCACAGAACTGTTGCCTGTTCCCGAAGGACCCTGGAAGGATATCTCCATCAATTACGTTACCGGTCTACCGGATAGTCACAGGTTCAATGCGATCCTAGTGATTGTAGATCGCTTCTCAAAAGAGGTAGCCTTCATCCCTACCCATAAAATGGTTACGTCCATCGGAACAGCAGAGCTTTACCGAGATTACGTCTGGAAACACCATGGATTACCAGATTCAATAGTGTTGGACTGCGGACCACAGTTCTCGTCGCAAGTGATGAAAGATCTTTGCTCAATGCTTAAAATAGAAAGGAAAATGTCTACGGCCTATCATCCGCAGACAGATGGACAAATGGAAAGAGTCAACCGAGAACTACAACAATATCTCCGCCTGTTCATCGCAGAAAAGCAGGATCAATGGGCCGAATGGTTAGCCATCGCCCAGTTCAATATGAATAACACACAGTCCTCGGCAACTGGTTTTGCCCCTTTTGCATTAACAAAGACGTTTGAGCCAAGATTAGGCTTTGAGCCCAAGGTTGCTAAGGCACCCGCGGCCAATACGTTCGCAGCTTCTATGAAGTCAGCGCTCACTCAGGCCAAAGCAGCCCTGGAGAAAACCAGAGAACGAATCAAGTCTCAAGGAGACAAGTCTCGTCGTGCTTCCCCTGAATACAAGATTGGAGATCTTGTCTGGTTATCTACCTCCCATCTCGATCTGGGCTCCGATCGACCTTCCTCTAAGCTCTCAGAACGCTGGATCAGACCTTACCAGATACTTGAGTTGATCAGACGGAATGCAGTGAAACTGTTGCTGCCGAAGTCTAATCGTATGCACGATACCGTAAATGTGTCTTGAGTTAAACCTTATATTGAACCTCTGGAAGGACAGCCCTCTTATAAACCCGGACCTATCCAAGTCTTGGATGAAGGAGTGGAGAAATTCGAAGTTGACTACATTGTTGACTCGCGCCCTGTTGGACAGGGTTTCCACTATCTTGTCCATTGGAAGGGTTATGAAGAGGACAATCGTACTTGGGAGCCCGCCTCCGCCTTAAAAAATGCACAGGTTGCCATAAAAGAGTTTCACGATTCTCATCCAAATGCTCCTAGGAAGCTACGCATGGCTTGTGATGTTTTCGATTTGCTTTTCTCATCTTATGAGAACTTGACCAATGGCTCGACTGAACCTCCTCATTTGGAATCTCAGGCTTAGACGGGGGGTAGTGTTGCAAATCTTTACTTCACAACCCTCTTATCTTATCTTATCTTATCTTATCATGGCGCCAATCTTATCAGATCACATCTTATCAAAGTGTCTATCTTTTATCCTCTTATCAGTGATGTCACAGTCTAGACCAACACACCTTTTACATGAGGCCAGCTTCTTTTTATTTCCACTCGGCTTCTCTTCCATTTGATGCATAGCCTCGCTTCTTTACTTCTTTCTCTCACACTCGTGAGAATGTATATACCTTTATATAGTAAATAGTGTCAGACACAGCTTGGTCTGTGTGCATGTACTCATAGTATAAATACTTGAATGCAGCAACTAAACAAGCCAGTCTTGTTCTGGTTGGATTCCCTCTAATCAGTATCCACTATCCTATCTTGTCTTTAGTTAAGGTGCCTAGTCCTTGTGATTAAGGTTGCCTTCAGGCATGATCATCCAACCTGGACAGATCGCAATGGATCCTGTCAAGCTCAATGGGATCGCCTCCTGGCCCACGCCTACCAAGGTCAAGGAAGTTCGTTCTTTTCTTGGCTTCGCCAATTTCTATTGCCAGTTTATTCCAGACTACTCCACTGTTGCACACCCCCTCCTTGACCTCATCAAAAAGAACCTTGCCTGGTCCTGGACACCCACTTGTGAACAAGCATTCCAATCATTGAAACAACTCTTCCTTTTCAAGCCTGTTCTTCGACTCCCTGACCTCTCAGCACCCTTTGCTATCACCACTGATGCCTCCAAATATGCTACTGGGGCAATCCTCCTCCAGACCGACTCCAATGGTGACTGGCACCCCTGTTCTTACCTTTCCCAGACGTTCTCCACCACAGAAAGGAACTATGATATCTATGATCACGAACTTCTCACAATCATCTGCACCCTTAAAATGTGGAGACATTACCTTCATGGCTCCCCTTTCCCAGTACAGGTCTTCACAGACCATAAAAACCTCACTTACTTCCATCAGGTGCAACATCTGAACCGTCGTCAAGCTCGATGGCTTCTCAACCTCTCTGACTTTGATCTTAAAATCGTTCATGTTGCTGGAAAACTCCTTGCTGGACTTGACACCCTCTCCTGTCATTCTGACCTCTGCCCCGACACTCCTGATAATGACAACACAGTCCTCCTTCCTGACTCCCTCTTTGTCCACCTCATTGACTTCTCGCTAAACGACATCATTGCCTCCTCCTTGAAAGACGATCCCCTCGTTCTGCAGGCCCTCCAGGCTTTGGACGGAAAAATTCCCCCTGCATTTTGGTCTCATCTCTGAGACTGGCAGTTTCACGCAGGTGTCCTCACTTATAAGAATCATGTCTATGTTCCTCCTGTCGACTCTCTTTGCCATTCCATTTTTGAACGATGTCATGATCACCTTACTGCGGGTCATCCCGGCTATCTGAAAACTCGTCAACTCGTCGCTGCTGAGTTCTGGTGGCCTGGCCTCGCCCAATATGCCCGTAAATACATTGAAGGTTGCGCCACTTGCCAACAGAACAAAGCTAATACTCACCCTACAATTCCTCCCCTCGCCCCGATCAAGTCGTCATGCTCCCGTCCCTTCCAACAGGTCTCTTGCGACCTCATAACCGATCTCCCTTTGTCTTCTGGCTTTGACTCTCTCTTGGTTGTGGTCGACCATGGGCTTAGTAAGGGGGTAATTATATGCCCCATCAAGAAAACCATCACTGCCGAAGATGTAGTATCCCTCTTTTTCCACAAAGTCTACACCCACTTTGGACTCTATGACAAAATAATCTCAGACCGAGGCCCACAGTTCGCTTCAGCCTTTGCTTGAGAACTTGGACGACTCTTGGGCTATGACCTCTCCTTGTCCACTGCCTATCATCCCCAGTCCGATGGAGAAACGGAATGTGTCAATCAGGAAGTGGAGACATATCTCCGCATCTTCTGTGGTAGTAACCCTACCTCATGGTCTGATCTGATCTCCCATGCAGAATTTGCACATAACCACTGCCCCCACTCCATCACTAATAAATCCCCCTTCTCCTTGATCCTCGGATTTGAACCTCGTGCCCTACCCTCTGTTATCTCTGATACCAACATCCCTGCCATCGAGACCTGCCTCAAGGATCTTGCCGCTGCCTGTGACAAAGCCCTTGCCTCCCATGAACTCACTAGACAAGTCATGGCTTTCCGATCTAACCACCGCTTTGTTCCCTTCATCCTCGGAGATAAAGTCTGGCTCGAAGCCAGGAACCTCTGCCACACTATGACTCATGCGAAGTTCACTCCCAAGCGAGAAGGACCCTTTACCATTACCAAGATCCTATCTCTGATCACTTATAAACTACGCCTCCCCAAAACATAGAAGATCCACGACACTTTCCATGCTTCTCTTCTCACCACTTACTGCGAGAATTCCGTCCACAGGAAAAACTTCCCTGCACCACCCTTGAAGCTTGTAGAAGGAGAAGAATAATATGAAATTGAACGGATTTTACGCCACCACGGAACTCCATCATGCCATATGTTCCTGATCCAATGGAAAGGGTACTCTGCCAAAGAAGATTCGTGGATTGCCGAGTTGGAGTTGCAGCACGTGAAATCCCTCCTCACCAACTATAAAAACCTCCATCCCCTCGCTTTCCCTCTCTCTTCCTTACCTTCATCTTCCACTAAGAAACCAACACATCGCTTATACCCTCTTCACTATCTCCTCTTCCACACCGTCTCCTTGTCACTTCTTGACACTCTTGTTGACTTGTACGCTTGAGAACCGCTGACCTGCCAGCATTACCAGCAGTATAAAGTTATGACCTGCCATTCTGCAGTTTAAAGACCCTCTCTCGGTACCCTCATCATCCCCAGGTCCCTTGCTCCCTGTGACCTTCGTCCTGAAGCCCCCCTCGCTGGAAACTTCCCATCCTGAGCATGATTCCTAAACTGCTTCACTCTGCACCATTCCCAATTCCATGTTTCCTCCTCATCATCGACTCGAAACGCTCATATCTCCTGATCGGCTCTGCCGGATTGTTCGCTTTTAGTACCAATCGAACAATCTCGTTCACCGCTTTCCATCGATCCACTGATCGCCCCGATCGCCCCATTCCTTCCTGAGATATTGTCATTTTTCAATGCCACCTCCTCCTGGTCATTCCTATCCTTCTTGACCACTCTGTGCTGGCACCCCCCAGATCTTTCATAGCCCTTTTTGTCTTCGTTGACACCCTGTTCATCCCCAGAACACTGTTTCCTGAGATGTCCCCTCTGGTTTTCACCATCCAGCCTTTCTCCTTGACACTCTCATTGGATATACTCTATCCCTGTTCTGCTCTGTCACCTTCTACTGTGACATCCTTGTCAACAGTGACCACTGTCACCGACCTCCTGGGATCCTCTTACTGCAACTTTTAGTCCTTCGCTGGTAGCTTGGACATAGTAAGGGGGTAATGTTATGATTCATCTTTTCTTTTTACTTTCACTCCATTCCCCTAGTCACTACATTCAACCTGTCTTGACTATTCCTTTTCTTTCCTGCTTTCACTACATTCCCAAGTAGTGATTCTGCGGCCCAGCTTGGGCTCAGCTTAGAGGGCTGGAGGCTTTGTGAAATCACAGGCCGGGCTCCAAGCCTGCAAATAGGCAACTGCATGGGTAAACCCCCGGGTATGGTGGTCATACCCATACCCATACCCAGGATATACCCACACCCGTGCTGTGGGGTACAGATATGGTCATGGGTCAGCAGAATCAGACCCAGGGTATGACCCACCATGGGTCACACCCATGGGTACCTCATATTTCATTAATGAAAACATGTAAACTAACTACAGTATGATGCCATCCCAACCATCTTCAAAAGCTTCCTCATTACCCTCAACATCCTGCAGAGCAACCACCACTGATACATCTTCTGTTTTGATGAGGCCACGTGAGCTCCAGGCCCCCAAGCATAGCAGAGCACAAGTGGTCTGAGCAGAAAGACGAGAGCACGTATGGGTAATGATAAGATGACCGCGGCTAAAGAGACGTTCCACATCAATTGACATAGCTAAAATAATCATGATTGCATAGCATATTATAGAAACAGAAGAAATCTTACCAGGAATAGTTAAATAATCCTTTGCCATGCATGATAGGCATGGGTAGATGGTGCGCCGCTTGTGCCACCATGCTAGAGGGTCTGTGACGTGCTTCACGCTGATGAGGAGATAGCGCTCAAGCTCATCTCCTAGCTCAGAGGGTTCAGGTGGGGCCAGAGCAGCCATGTCGTCAAAAATATTGTCCTGCAAGAAGTGTGAGTAGTTCACAAGGAACCTGAGTACCAGATCACGTACCTGTTTCACCTTGGATATGTTGTTAACAGAGCGGCTGGCATCAATCTCCTCTGCACCATATGAGCGCTCGAATGCGTCCCTGACAAGCTTTTTGGCGGTGTCGAGCCAGTCATCTTCCCAGTTGGTGTTCTTGAAGTAAGCGAGCTTGTGTCGTGGGTGTAAAACTATGAGAAGTACCCATTAGCAGTTATATAGACTATAGCGTGCACGATCATGACTTACCCATCGCAATTCTGTACACTTCGGAGTTGTCTGTAAGTTCATAGTACCGGTTGAGCGTTCGCTTTGCCAGACCAATGGCGGCGCGAATTGCAGGACTATACTTGCGGTCCAGCGAGTACGTTGTGAGTTTCTGATCAATAAGATCCATCGCGGGAATGACGGTCGCGAGGTTTGGTGTGGAGCGAGAAAAGAAGAGGGTGGCGTCTTTGAGAATCTAGGTTTGTTTAGCTCACAGCCACAACACACATTGCCTCCACACACCTTCAGCACGTCGTGTAACTGCTCCAACAATTCCCACTCTCTGTCATCCAACTCGAACTTCCTCAAACCCAACGCACGATCCTGGGTCACGTCGTCGACCGTGCTGCGATGGTCCAGTGCATATACCAGCATATCCAACGTCGAGTTCCACCAAGTAGTGATGTCCCACGGCAAGTTAGTAACGTTCAAGTTCATCCCTCGAAGGATTTGTTGCCAGGCCGGCAGCAACTTCGTGGTGGAATGAATCAACTTGAATGCAAGTTTTTGGATCTGTCAGCAACGTATTCAGTCACCGACAAGGTATGTGGAGAACCATTTAAAATCTTACCTTCGTGAGCGTTGATCTGAGCGGCCTAATGCATTTTACCAGTTCTCAGCGTTCTTCGTCACTGAACAGCTCGACTTCGTTGATAAACCTGTCAATATCATCATTCGCCTCGTCTGCCCCATCTTGTTCTGTCACAAGATCTTTATATTCAATTTCCTCGTTGAGCTCTTCAAGTTCTTTCGCAAGGCGCACCTTGTCGGCACTCATGTTCTCATCGTTCGTCGCTCCTGTCTCATTTCCTTCACTCTTCATTCTGACTTTCACATCAAACACCTTTAGCAGTGCCTTTGCTACGAGATTCATGGTGTGCAGGAAGCACCGCGCATGTGTGGACATTCCACCAAAGTCAAGCAGCTCATCACCCAGCCGCTCAACCATAACGTTGTTGTTCGATGCGTTATCGCAGGTGATGCACAAGATCTATGCCATGGTGAGTTAAGTTATTCACGCCGCTTCCAAAACTAACCTTATCATCTATTTCAAACTCTTCTAGGACCTGCCGAAATGCGATCGCAAGTTCTTCACCTGTATGGGACTCAAGACAAAATCAATTCCGGTGTCTGTATGCCAAGGTATGTAGCCATTACCTTCGCCACCTCGACGACATCTAATGGGAAACTCAACGCCGCTCCCTTATGTTCCAGGTGGACAACGAATGCAACAAGTGCACGATGGTTTGGCGCAGTCCAAGCATCCGTGGTAAAATTCAGTTTACCATCATATTCCTGGTAAGCAACTTCAGTGCGACGACGACGAGGCATGAGTACCAACAATACCTTCAACATTCTAGCTACTCTCACTCGGGTCCTGGAAAATACAAGCCGGACGTCCCGCGAGACAGTCGAGTCGGAAGGTATGTAATATTCGGGACGTCCCGTTTTCATCAAAGATCGAAAGCCGCGATCATTGACAATATTGAACGGCCGTAGGCTTTCACACACCCATCTGACAAGCTCCGCCCTACATATGACATCACGATGTAATGCAAAGCATCACGGGAACAAGGACTCACCTGGTCTCAGCACGGGTATGTTGCCTATGCGAGTAAGTTACGTTGCCTTTTCCTTTTCGTTCAAATGCCTCGGTAATTGACCCAGTGTGTAGGATACTCCGGACGATGGTTTCGCGCACATCCGTGGCATTTTTTGTATCATCTGCAGCCTTCAGCGCTTCATTTCCCCAGCATTTCTTCGCATGTTTACGCATATTTCCGGTCGATCGTGCGTCACCTGTGTCAAGATATCTACGCACTATGGCCTTGCACCCCTTTGCACAGCATTTGAAGATATGCGAGCGCCGTCCACCAACCACTTCAATGACGGGGATTGGTTCGAAGAATGCATAGATGGGTGAGTTCCATTCTTTCATCAAAATTTCTAGACGCTGATGTGAGCAAATTATTTAGATATGGTTGGATATTTACCAAGCTCTTCCTTTGGGCTCATTTCCTCAGGCTCGCTGTTTGGTTCAGTCTCGGTCTCTGCCATAGTGGTTCCTTTTGTGTTTTCA
>JBBPMR010001324.1:0-10470 GCA_038090415.1 Rossbeevera mucosa | reverse complement strand
CCTCAGCGGCTAGCCTGAGAGCGCTCATGATAGCGCCACCATGTAATACGAGTGCTGTAGTATCCAGACGAATCCCACCGGACATCAAATTACTCTTTAAACTTCAGGCGCACGACAGAGGCTAAACACACCAATGTGTCACATATCATGATCAGTCAAGTCACTTGTCATTTCATTTCAACAAGGTATGCTTACTTGGGTGAAGCCCAACGGTCTAATTTTGAACACAGTGTGGGGCGCGGTGACCTAGTTGATCTTTGCAGCCAAGCATTCAGGACAGAATTGCCTCTTACTTCAACTCGGCCCCCTCATTATTCAGACAGTTGCACCTCTCCTGCTAGACCATTCGTTCAAGTTAATCCATTCTCAATTATCCATTACGTGGGACCAAATACATTGTCGTCAGGCTATCAGTATGTACTTTCTAGGGTATTTTTATCATTTATGCGTGTAACAAGGCACTCATGCAGCATGCCCATCGTGCCATTATCATATATCGATATTTCAATAGTGGAACAGTGCGTGGGTTGTGGTTAACATCTCCGCGGAGTGGGGCTCCAGCTGATTGGATGTAGCTCCACAATCCCGTAACCTTCCGGTTGCCCTCCAAATCGGATTACAACCAGATCGCTATCTGAGAAATGGATCCTTACTTCCGTTGCTTGGGTGGCCCGGCCAGCTCAAGTTGTTAATGAAGTGCCAAAAGGGGAGGAAATTACTTACATGGTTGATCTTGCTCTAATTCGTATTTCAGTGCTAGTTGCGTATGGTGGATCTGAACACGTGCTACGTTAATGTTCTCTTCTGTTGAATGCAATCGAAGTGAAACATCTGCTATAGAAAGACGTTCAAGCACCGAGGGCGACGGGCGTTCCTCTAGCATTCAATATTCAGCTTCAAGCCTCACCAAGAGTAAACAGTGTTAATTAGTTTACAGTGTCAATTAGTATGCCAGACATTTGAGTGTGTAGAAGGACGAGTCATTTGACAGTCTTGGAGTCTGCCGCTCCGCCATCTATGCAAATGTCTGTTCAGCCATAAAATGGTATACCAACACGAAATGTGAATGTGGGTATCTACAATATTGCGACGAGTGATAAGTCTAATGGGGAATTTTCAAGTCGTGTGCACATCCTTGTCCTTGGCTTCTTGATGAGCCCGGGCGTTCACAGCGCTAAGATAGGTATCTATCGGATGCGATGAAATGCTGCCTCCGTGAACCAAATATTGGGGAACATACTCCAGAACAAGCTCACGACGCTAACAACCCCAAAGCGGAGATGATGAGGTACGATCGCGAAATTTATGATCTGCGTCGGAGCAAAAACGGCCCTAAAAACTAATGAGACAGGATAGTGTAGGAGCGATGGTGTTCCTCACCAGCCGCGGATTAATGTCGACTCGAAGTTCTGGGCACATGAATAATTATTAATGATACAAAACGGGAAGGGGCGCCATCTGTGTACTTCGCTGATACGTTCCACCGCACCGGACACACCTTTACCTTCCATGATGCTCATGGAGCCGAAAAAAAGTCCCACGACGACTAGGGAACCTTGATAAGCTCACGGAATAACGTGATATTAAAAGGAATATTACGGGGAGACGCCAGAGCTTGATCAAGCCATACCTATCATGCGTATTAGCTCTACGAAGAAGACCAATTCAAAAGATCGCACACGATATATCAAACCCCTCGCTGGGCTTGCGAACTTGATGCGATTAAGAAGCTGGTACCATTTTGTGAGCGCAGGGCCAAGGATGGCACCTACATACAACATTGATGAGTTTCCTAGGCGAAATAATATTGGTTACCTCCATAAAGGGTCAACCGGGCAGTGCGCAAGAACTAAAAGTTAGCAGTCTGTGTTTAACAACCTCGTTCAAGATATGGGGTGCCGATAGAAACGCACATCATGATTTTTTCCTTGATTCTCGATGGCTTGCTGGGCGATTATATCACCAACACTAAATAGAAGAGCCGCAGTGGCGGGCTGAGCAATCATGGGCCGTGAAATCAAGGCAGCACTGTGAACTGAGGATGAGACGGAGTAAAGATGGGCAACGAGAAACTAAACGAACGTGTACATCCGAAAGAAAGAGGCCATGATTCAGCGACTACGTGCGGCAACGTGCGGCAACACGAATCGACTCAACCAGCAATTCAGATGACCTCTCGTATCGTGTGGGAGAAAGCCGTGGGAAGGTGCAAAATAGATGTGGGTCCTAATATTAGGCTTGGCTCCTTAATTAGACGACGACGGTTCTTCTGGCGCTAGGCAACCAGTTGGCAACTAGCCCAGTAGTATCCTTCGGACTTCCCTCTTGTGGAACTGTCTCTGGAGAAGTTACACGCTTTAGCTGTTAGGTTTCAGCTTAGCCCGGTGGTCATTCTAAGAGTCCCTGGATTCCTAGATTCCTAGATTCTTAGATTCTAGAGCTGCTCAAAGTCACGAGGTTACAACATTTTATTATTGTCTTTTTTTTAAAACTACTCCCAAATAAAATTAGTAGCTAACTTCAATTGTGTTATATAAAGTAATGTTGCACGCTGGGTCTCCCGATCCAGCCTTTTCTCCTCGCGCCACAGGTACTCTGCTTCGTGCCATGGATAATCGTGCGAAGCGCAATCTTGGGGTGCATTGCTTTCCTTCGCGATCTTAGCACACGATGGTCCACGAATGACAATGACTTTGTCAAATGCATTTGAAATGATATCAGAGGGTGCCACCGCCCATTTTCTAGCCCGTTTCCCGCACCCGCCTCAAGTTGAACGTATATGCTCACATCTTGAAGTTGGGTTGAATCAATGATCGATGGGCTCCGACATTCCCGTTTTCAACCGCTTGTCGGTGCTTCGCGGATGTTTTGTACAACCAAATGGTGAAAACTTGAACGGATTACTTCAAGTTGAGTCCCCGGCTACGCTCCTGTGATTGTGAAGCAGTCCCGGAAGTACTTTCAAGTTGTTGGACATTTCAATCTCCGTATCGCTTTGGCTTGGCTGAGGAACGGTATAGCATGCGGACCACCAAGGAACATAAAATGGTAGTTATCATGAAATGATGAAGATATGGTCTCAGTCTCCTTTTATCTGTCCGAGTCGGCAGCGCACATTTTTATTCTTATTCGTGATATTCTGGGAACGGATCCGGTGAGTTGAGCGCAGATTGAAATATTCAAAGCTAGTAGTTTGCGTGGATTGTAGTATGTACCAACATCACTCAAGTACTACGATGCGGAGACCAATACAGCCCGAGAGGACAGTTTTTTGACCTGCGGCCTTGTGAGAATTACGCTTCACGTGGTTCAATATTCAACCAGACGCACGCGCGGCTCATCTTAACGAACGCAAAAGTCTGACTCGCAGGAGAGTCAACTTCCCACAAGTTGCTGAGCAGCCGGCGCAATCAACCCTCCCAAGTCCGCATTCTGCTGGTGCATTCACTGAGGAGGACGTCTCGAAGTGCAGCCACACAGCCCTTGGCCTCTTGGCGTTGCCATCCAAATGACTAATGAGAAACTGAAGCTGCGGTGTCGAGATGACATGGTTTGCTCGTTATTTCACCATGAACCCTGCTTCATATAGTTCATGATGCGGTATTGCAGAGTTACACGACCAGCGGTTCTCTCACCGGCATGCCCAAGTCTTGGTATCACCCCTGAAGGCCTTACGTCGGACTTTGAGGTACGTTGAAAGTACAAGTCACGTCGAAAGGTTGGTGGTCGTCTAAAACATCATCTTGTACACCTTAATCCAGCGGTTTCTATTCAAGCATGAATGAAAATGGAGACGATAGAAACGACATGAAACAGTGCGACATGTGATCATTTGGCGACTCGCAGCGCGAATTATTTTGAGCTCATTTTCCCCCCAGAGATTCTCGCTGCCATCCCACTTGACGGAAATTTTTACCAAATTCGGAACAGGTAATTGATGGCATCGATTTGTATGAAAACGGATGGATTTTCTCTGGCACCGTCGAACTTTGACGTCGAGTCAAGCTAAGAGGTTGCAATCGATTATCTCGGGGAACATCAACACCACACTCCTGTAATATGAGGCTGGCCGGTCCAAAAGTCTTTGTGTTCGTGATTATCCCCGGAACTAGGTTTTATCCGAAAAGAAACCTGGGAATTCCTCATATCAGTTAGGCGACACGCTTCAATCGAGTCTCTGCGCCACAAGTTGGTTTTCATGATTTTCGCATACCCGCCTTGGCAGTCCCGCAAGATAACCGGTGTCTATACCGCTAACTGGGTATGTTATACTTAATCCTAGTGCCTGGCACATATCATATGTACAGCAACGGTTCCCTTGCAGAAGCATGTGAACCTCGTAGGACACGCAATTTTTTTTCTGAATCCGTGCGATCTCACCGGATGGGAAGCACGCTCCACTGAGCTGGAACACGAATATAAGGCTTTGAAGACAGGTCACGCCAGACCAGACATTGTTTCTCCCTTGTGTGACACCGACTTCATCCCTCCCTCCCTACAGTAACTTATCCACGATGTCTGCACACTCGGAAATCGACAAGGAAAACAGGGACAACTACTACGTGCAGACGATCAACATGGACAGTGCGCCTGCACCCCCACCGCAGATGGCACCATACCAGAGGACGTATGGTAACCCTGTGAGCAGCATTTACAAGTTACTAAATACAATGTTTGCGCGATTCTTAAACGGCCGACTTGACAGGCACCTCTCGGCATGCTTGCATACGGAACGGTTATATTGTGCTCATCGGTCCTGACTCTCCACGCTGGTAAAGTGCAATCGTCCAACTTGGTTCTCGTCTTCGCAACATTGTAAGTGCTGATTGTACTTTTTTTTTGACTGACAGTTTAATTATTGACAGTTATGGTGGTATCTCTCAAACGCTCGTTGGCATGTGGGAGATGTTCCTCGGGTGAGTGTGCCTCGATTACATCGACAAGGATTGATTGGACTTATTTTCAAAACAGCAACACGTTCAGCGCGTAAGTCACAATCTAGTAAACTATCCCGGGCCACGTGTAATTATTTCCTCCTAGTACGGTCTTCACTACCTATGGCGGTTTCAATTTCAGTTATGGCGCCCTCTTCCTCCCTCAGATTGGCATTGCGTAAGGATCTGTGCTTCGCTATAATCTCAATGTTATTGATGGCGATCGCAGTGCAGCGTATAGCGACGCCGCCGGAGTTCCGACGCAAGAGTTCTACAACGCCATTGGTATATATCTCTCTATCTGGGCGTAAGTGTTCCGTGTGTCATTGGAAAAACAAAATTATTCACATTTATTATTATTACAGATTGATCACTTTTGTATTTGCGTGAGTTTGAAACCATCGGATGGTCTGTGTCCGTGTTTGACATATTTGCAGCATTGGCGCTCTGCGGACCACCCTGCCTATCGTCGCCACACTCGGATTCACAGTTGTTTCGCTCACTCTCCTTGCTGCCAACTCCTTCACTGGTGAGAGTCTAGCGATTTGGTTTCCCGGATGATGTTAAATGATAATGATAAATATAGGTATCACGCAGCTTGCAACGGCCGGCGGTGCGTTTGGTGTCCTTGCCGCGTTTGGGGCATACTACGGCACATTGTCCATGTTTTGGACGCAGACCACGACCTATTCGTTCATCCGTCTGCCACCCCTTGTCATGGCTCCTTCGAACGTCTAAGGGAAGAAGCCAAAGCTTCGACGACAATAATTCTAAAGATTTGTTCTGCTCTTCTTATTTTCTCATAAATTACCTACCATGTGATCATGATCTATTCATGGTATTTCTGCCTTTCTGTGTGAAAGGCACACGTGGCACATTTTGCGATGGAGGGAAAACCTTTAATCATGTCTTTCATGACATGTAGAAGGAGGGGGTTTGGGAGGTTTGGGGTTGTACTGTACACGCCATTGTCTATGTTACCGCTACCTTGTTACAGGAAATTAACCACTCAACTTGGCAAGCCTTTGAGGATGACGATCTCTGCTCAATAATGTTCCAACCATGAGCCAGGCGAGTAGCGGTCTAATGTATATAGAGGGAGTAAAAGTGAATGAAACGGACAATGAGTTGCCACCAGTCTGTCTGATAAGCGGAGATAGTGTATGAAGATACTTGCAATGAAAGGCATGATTGGCTCGGTGACATTTATGTAAGTACTAGTTGATCAGGTAACGAAAAAGGCAGGTGACGATGAATTTTTGCGTGCAACGTCGGCCCGCCGAGTTTCTGCGGACATTGCAGTGGCACGGAAGAGTCTGCAGTGAAGCTGGCCTCCTCCGCTGCATGCTCCCCTCCGACCCCTCCTCCTCCTCCTCCTCCTCCTTTGATTTTGGAGTTTTCTCAGCCTTCAATTTGCGCTCAGCATGATGGCCGAACAATTCTCCACCCCCAATCTTCACTCAGTCTCCCAGTCCTCCATACCCGCCGTCACGCCTCGCCCTTCTCGCAGCTCTATATCCTCGGCATTTCCTCTCTCTCAAACCTCTCTCCTGTCCCAACTTCGTCGCACTTCCGAAGGATCCTCCCAAGAGAGCCCCGCTTCCACCTCAGTCACTTTGGCCATGCCACAGACTCCTGCTTCATCAATCCCATCCTTTCGTTCAATTCGAAATTTGCTTCCTTTTGCACCAGCCAAGATGTCAAACCCTCCTCCTCCCAGTCCCTCTAATTTACCCAAGCTTTCATTCGTCAATTTTGGATCCCTGCGGCGAAGTGGGCATGATAGGAAGAGTTCTGCCACCCACCCCCGTCCACAAGAGGTGGAAGAGGTCCCAGTAATCGCCATAGCAAGGCCCAGCCAGAATTTTGAGGAAGAGATGATAGCCCGCAAGCGCAGTCGTGACATTTCCAGGCCCACTCCCAACAGGAACCACGCAGACGAACGAACAAATGAAGAATGTGACCGTTATGGTATTTCCTTCTCGACTATTTCACCGACTTCTTCTGACCGTGGCGTAGCCCTACCTTTACCTTCCCCTGGCCCACCGTTGGGTGCTGATCTCTCTACCATCATAGAAGCTGAAAACTCGGGGCTATCCAAACACATACCATATCTTGGTGACGGAACACATGGAGATGGAGATGATAGTTTGCCCACCTCACCTTTCAATCTGGAGCACACAGATACCAGTCGACTTCCATCTCTACAGGCTGATTCGAGGGCGGCCTCTGTTCTCGATCTCTCCACCTCTAAGCTTGCTGCAGAGGTGATGCAAGCGTTGAACAACGAGGACACTAGCACTGCCAGTGAATGGCTGAATGGCGTGAATGGCATCGTGGTAGAAGAATGTACGGAGACCCTCGAATCCGATCCCCATGCCCCGGTAAATGCGCCATGTGGTAGTGAGGATCATGATACCGCGCTTGATTTTGGCGCGCTAGATCCGGACCTCGCTCAACTTCTCAGCCCGAACACCATCAAGGACAAATATCAAAGTCCAAGCCCCGTTGCTAGATCTGTCCCCTCCCGAACCCATTCGCGAAGTCCCAGTCACCCTGTTCCTGCATCCCAATTCCAATTAGTGAACGAAAATGGCCTCGTTCGGCGAACCTCTCCTCGTTTGGACGCTGTTGCCCCTCCGATGTCTCATACCATCACACAGTCATTGCCCTCAAAACGATCTGCCTCCTTGTCCAATGCGAGCTTTGGACGAGGTCCGTCTTCCTCACTCCCACGCCTCATGCGTTCTGTTACAAACACACCACTTACGGCGAGCGACTCGGATGGGTCGTCGACACCCTCAGGGTTGCGTGCCCCGTCCAAAAATCGATATCAACCACCTTCACCGCTGTCATCTCAGGCACACTCATCTCAGGTGCCTTCTCCCGCCAGTTCTGGTGGATCGATGGACATGCCACACCGCAGACTTGCCGTTTCTCGCCTCGCCGCATCGAATCGACATGTATCATCGACCTACGCACCAGGAGGTTCTCGTCTGGAGGAAACTGCACATATACCATCCACCAGTCAGAAGGCAATGTCGTTCCAATCTGTGCCTCGTTCCGCCTCAGACCCCACACACCAGCCTGCCTCGCATCCTAGCCTAGACGCCAGTGTTGCACTGGATGTCAAAAAACGACGGAGGCCGCATCTGTTCTATAACCGGAGGCGAAGCATGAGCGTTGAGGAAGCCCGGCTGACGTCTCCGTCCGGCTCAACGTCTCCAATACGATCTTCGTCTTCATTGTCTAACCGACCTCCTGCGATGGAGTGGCTCGGACCCAAAACAGTGAAAGCGTTTGGTGCGGCCGGTCTCCTAGACGGTGATAGGGATGGATCTAGTACGCATACATCGGGAGCTGGCAGGTACGCCACCCTTCGGGCTCACGGCGAACGAGAGAATCGTTTTGTCCCTTCAAGAATGGGGTTATCCGAGGCCGCTTCGACGTCCTCTTGGGGACGCAGCGGTAGTGTCTCTCGCGTTATGACGCCCTCGGAAGGTGGGATCACTTGGGGCAGCCCTACATTCTCTGCCCCGCGCACGACTTTTTCGGGGTCTACTGCGCCAACGTCGATATCCGCTACGTCTTCTTCTCAGCGGGCCGCGATGCAGGTGATGAAAGACAAGCACGAGCTCGAGATGGAGGCGCTGCTATCTGCGCTGTTCGATTCGCAACAAACAACAAAGATGTTCCGAGAGGAGAATATCCAGTTGCGGGATCGCATACGGGAGCTCGAAGACGAACTGGACGAGATGCGCACGCAGATTCATCGAATCGCCGCCGCTGGCCCCCTGCCGCCACCACTCCCACATGCTACATTTGCCAGGTCATCTCCACGGGATCGAACTGCACTTTTGCCATCACCGTTGATGGTACGTCGGCCAACGATGCAACGCTCAATCACGCAAGCACATGCAAATGGATTCGCAATGTCTGCCGTGGACCTCAGCTTGGGTCACCGACTACCGTCACGCTCTTCATCGCCTTCCCGCCGTGGTTCTCCTTTGCCTGCATCGATCCCAGTGGTGGAGGTTGAAGAAGTGGTGGTGCCGCGTCCTCGGCGGCGGCGCGCGAGCACGACATCATCAGTGTTCCCGAGTTTGCCACAGAACATGTCACTACTAACGTCCGAGACCATGTACGATCATCGGTTTGGGAACCCGTTGTCGAATCCTCCATCACCGGCACCATCTTCGCCGACAAAACAGCGTCGCCCGAGTCTATGTAATTTGAACGGCGGTAGTAACAGCTCTCTACAGCCACACTCACTAGGACACCCTGCTCATGCTTACGACCACGCTCACGTACACTCTCATTCGTCCTCGCTCTCGTCTGGGGCAGGCAAGATCTCGCCAACGATTGCTAGTTTCTCACTAACGGAAATTCCGGGGTCGCCGTCGAGCCTCCAGCTCAGGCCTGAGCACGAGTTGCACCTGGGCGATATGGCTAGTTTAAGTCTATATGCTCTGAGTGATGATGAGTGATGAGTCCCTTTTTTTCCCTCTATGTCATTTCTTCACCTTCTTTCCCTCGTTATTTTCTTTCGGTTTCGGGCTCTTCGTTTATTTCTAGTTTATCTCTATTTTTTTTTTTCGATTCCCCCATGGAAGGAGATTCCTTCCGCTCACTGCGTACATACCCATGTTTCCCCCTGTCACCCTTCTAAAGTATTATTGTTATTGTTCTCTCTCTAGGCATGTTACGCAAAAACCGCAGACAAGATCCACTTAAGCTTGATATCGATTATGACATCTGCAGATGTTCATTATGTTTATTAATTTTTCGAACACAATACAGTTTACAGTAAACATGCTAACAGCAACCCGATATTGCATTGTCAGCCTTGCAAGGCTGGACTCTGTTCATCAGGAAATAAATGAGGCGATGGTACTGAGTCAGGCTAACCAAATGTGGTCAGTGGTGGTGATTCAGATAACCATAACAATAGCTATCCATGTGCGGCAGACACTACTATGATGTACAATTCATTCCAGGATCAAGGTCACTGGCAGATTGTGGATTTCTCGGGTTTCGCTGATCCATAGGGTATTCTGGACTGATAGCCACTGTATAGCACACATATCTTTCCATCCCTCCTGTCATTGGACATCCCAATATATCAACCTTCAACATAAGTTTAGTGGTGATATCAAAGTGGTGTACAATATCTTCCGATATGATGGGAGGCAAAGTCAACGTTGCAGTGGATTTCATGGTACAATAAAGCGGCGTCAAGCGGTGCTAACGACAGCATTGATGACGGAAATATCGATATCTTTGAGTCTCGGTAAGTGGACGTTGATCGATTGATCCCAAAATGCATTATCGTCACCACGATCCCAGCTTCCATGATCCGACGCTCCCCACTAACATTCGGTAACCCCATCCTTGAAGTTCACCCAACCACCTAGAAACATCCTTCACGCCAGGTCCTTGGATCCAGAGCTACGCTTCTCGGAATCCCCTTCGCGTACTTCGTGGCGGTAGTGCTTCTCGCTCGGCTTCCATCCCGCCGACCGCCAAGCGGGGACGC
>JBBPMR010001323.1:0-10471 GCA_038090415.1 Rossbeevera mucosa | reverse complement strand
ACCATCACTGGAAAGCAACCAGTTCCCCACTGCTGAATATATGCTCATCCGGCGTGATCCGATTGGTGGTATCAAATTTATTTGGTACAGATTCCCTCTCGGTGTAAGTAAGGATAAAGTTGCTGGGATCGTTAGAACCCGAGATAGTGCACTACTCGCAGATTGGCAGGACGAGAGGCTGTCACGGAATCTAGACCTGATATTGAGCTAGACAGAATCACGATTTCTTCTGTAAGATTCCCAGGCTTACAGACCTAAATCTGTGCCGTAGCCAGGCAAATCCGGTTCCTTCGACTCGTGCCAACAAGTGGGCGGTGCTCATGACACTGCGTTTTCATTTTTTTAGGTTTTCCATTTGGTTGTTGGTCTCTTCATGAGTATCACCAAATAAAGGTAGAAAAACTGGAGTTCAACGGGGATTTAGTAGAATTTGTTTGTAGTAATTTCGGAATAGAATCTGAACAATACATTCCTCCACATCCAATTAGCAACCCAGTCGAGATCTTTGAACCAGTACCCCTTAGCAATCTCAAAGAATTAGATCAGTGGCCTTCTTGGCTAAGAACCACGTTTAGGAAAGCTTTGATCGGTCAAGGACCCCTGATCACTGAAACATTTGAATCACACGGTTACGAAGGAGTAGCTGAATTCGTCATCCAACACCCCCCTCTTCCTCCCCAAGAAATAATAGATCTTGATGGCCTTGATGGAAGAGTTGCTGCAACTCATTCAGCAGCTCAATGCAAAAGTAAACGAAGTCATGGCGGCGGAGAACCACACTCTGAAGAACCGACTCGGAAGAGCAGAAGACTCTGCTGATGTTGCGAGGACGAGAGCAGAGGAGGCCAGCGAGGCCGTAGATAGAGGGACAGTCTCTACAACTGTCAACAAGAAGGTTACCATCGTTCCTGACCCTGGTAACTTTAACGGAGCTTATAATCGCTTCGAAGAATGGTGGACCAAGATGGAAGTCTACCTTAAGATGAATTGGGAGGCATACCCAAAAGATGAACATAGGACGTATGCAGTGTTGGTTTGGATCGGGTCAACAAAAGAAAAAGATGAAAACGGTGTGGGAGCCTGGGCTCATAATGAGCTAAAGAAAATCAAGGCCCCAAACTATAACTGGCTGGATCTGGCCGAAATTGAAAGGAACCTCCGCCAGAGGTTCACCATGGGAAATGAGAAGGACTTGGCCATTCGACGGCTAATGTCCATGAAACAAGGAATAAAGGAGTGCACACAAACGTTCCTCACACGCTGGATCGCCAACTTCGATCAAGCAAACTGTGGGGATGCCATGGGGATAGTGCTCCTCGAACAACAAATTCGGGCCGAAGTCATGAGGCCCATATTTTTAGACAAACAGCGGCAGCCGACGGTACCCATGTACTATGCGGTAATACAAGAATATGCCGAAGCAATTGAGTCCTTCGAGACTCGTAGTAAAGTCCCGACCTCTTATAGCTTAAAACGGGAAAGGGACCCAAATGCAATGGAGATAGACACCGTCTCCACGGCAGGCAGTGCTCAGGGCTGTCTGAACTGTGGCAAAAAGGGTCACCGATCGAAGGAGTGCAGGGCTCCTAAGGTCAAATGTGTAGGATGCGGATGGTTCGGCAGCTTCCACCGTCAGGACTGTTCAAAGCGAAAGATTCGCACCGCAGAGACAACTGCAACATCAAACAAAGGGAAGGAGAAAGAAGAAGAAGAGGGCCTGGACGCAAAGATCGCCAGGATAGTAAGAGAAGCTTTGGAGCAGGGAAAAGAAAAAGCATGAGTTCACTGGGCAGTAGCTCATGCACAGAAAACAGTAGATTAGGAGTAGATAGTGATTTTGCTTCTTCATTGAGAGCTTGACGCCAAGATAGTGCTAGCTCGTTTCCTTTATCAGATTTTGAAGTTTTAGATAGTTCTCCTGTAATACGTAGCATAACAAAAGAAGAAAAACAAAAACAAAAACAAAAAGAATAACTTTACGATATGAGACAATTAGCTAGAATGGCAGTAGATAGGAATTACGTACTGGACAATTTCATAGATTTTTCACAGATTTCTCGATGTGGTAGCCTACCAGAAATTACAGTAACCGACGTGGCATTCTCAGAAGAGTGTGACCCTCGGGAAAGGGTGCTTAATTCTGTGTGTACCAAAGAAAAAGAGCTTCTTAGCCCAGAAGAACGACTCGTCAGGACCATCAATCCAAAACGAGAGCTCAACATAAAAATAGAAATAAAACAAAACCAGAAAAAGATATCAGCAATCGCACTGTTGGACAGTGGCACTAATGGAACTTTCATTGATCTGAAATGGGCCAAGAAGAATCAGATTCAGCTAAAGAAGCTGAAGGCAACCTTTGACGAAGTCTAGGTGCTGCACTCGAACTTAACTAAGAGGAGAATAAGTGTTGGCAAAGGGAATCCAACGAGAACAAGACTGGCTTGTTCTGTTGCTGCATTCAAGTATTTATACTATGGTTACATGTGCACAGACCAAGCTGTGTCTGACCTACCCTAAACTACATGTGTCTACAATGAGGCAAGGCTATGCTTATCATGAGGCTAAAGTGAGGCATGGCTATGCGGAATGGAAGAGAAGCATGCCATGTGCCGAATGCGTGTAAGTCTAGACCGCTTATGTAATGCGGTGTGATAAGATAAGATAAGAGACTAAGGACTGAGCGCTTATACTACGGGTGCTCTGGACTTCAACGAAAAGAAAGAAAAGAAATAGGCGCGTACGGCGCTAAAAGAAAAAGATATAGTAATGACTAGCGTTTGCAACATTACCCTCCTTCTAGGGAGGAGATTCCAGATCCTCAGAGTCACTAGGCCACGCCGCAGCGCATTCCGGAGAGAAAATAGACTTGACTTCAGATTTGTCAGAGTCATAAACTGCTTGGATCGAATTTGAATGACTCAGGTCAAAGCAGTGCAATGCGTCCTGTGCATGAACAAGATTTCGAGCAGGTTCCCAAGTCCTGTCGTCCTCTGAATAACCCTTCCAATGTACCAGACACTGGAATCCTCGTCCGTGCTTTCGTTGATCTACAATAAAATCTACTTCAAACTCCGAGGTACCCTCATCATCAATCACCACTGGACCTGGGCGAATGATGGGTTGACTGTCAAGGGGTTCTAGATAGGGTTTGACCCTTGAAACGTTAACCATTGGGTAAGCTCTGCTTCCTTTTGGTAACGTCAAAGTTACAGCATTTTTATTTTTAATGTCCGCAATAGGATACGGACCGAGCCACCGATCATTCAACTTTGGACAAGTTCTTGACAAGTCCAATGCGAGATGGTCGGAAGATAGCCACACTTGATCACCTATCTTGTAGGGGGGGCGCTTCCGACCGATGCAGATCCATTTGTTTCTTGATCCGCTCTCGTGTCTTTTCCAATGCGTTTCTAGCGCATTCGTGATTTGATCGCATCTGTGATACTAAGTCCGCGGCTGCCGGGGCTTTGGACGGAACAACTTCAAAACTGAGTCTAGGTTCAAAGGTTTTGTTCACTTGGAACGGTGAGAACCCAGTGGCTGAAGACTGAGTGTTGTTATATGTAAACTGGGTGATAGCAAGAAGTTCAGCCCATTTATCTTGTTTTTCCAGGGTATAGAGCCTGAGGTATTGTTGGAGCTCTCTGTTTACCCTCTCGGTCTGACCATCGGTTTGCGGATGATAGGCCATTGACATTTTTCTTTGAATGTTCAACATTCGACATAAATCCTCCATTACAAATGAAGCAAATTGTGGTCCGTGATCCGATACAATCAAATCAGGTAGTCCGTGGTGTTTCCAGATGTACTCCATGTACAACCAGGCCGTTTCCAAGGCTGTTATTTCTTTGGTTGTAGGGATAAACATTGCTTCTTTCGAGAAGCGATCCACCATGACTAAAATTGCATCAAATCCCTTGCTTATGGGTAATGCTGTGACGAAATCTGCGCTAACTTCTTTCCAGGGTCCAGCTGGAACTTCTAACGGCATTCCTTTTCCGCTAGGCATTGTATTACTCAGCTTCATGCGAGCACACAGCTCACAACGACTGACATATTCTCTAACGTCGTTCCTCAGGTTGGGCCAATTGTATGAACGCTTGATCAGCTCCAAGGTCTTTTCCACTCCTTTGTGTCCGGCTAGCAGATGGTCGTGGAATTGAGTGATGACTTGGGTCCTTAATGACTGTGGTACCCATACTTTGTCGGCGTAATGCCACAACCCATTCTGGAGGGAAGATCCATCGGGTTTATCCACACCCGAGTGTGCTTCTGTGATTTTGTTAAGTAAGGGGAGGCTCTTCGACTGATTGTCGTGATGCGTCTCTACCCTGCTGATTCTTTGTGGTGGAATCATAACCATGTTTTTATTGTTGGATTCTATTCTGATTGCTAACTCAGCCCTTCTAGAGAGAGCATCTGCTTTCTCCATTGAGGATCCCGGTTTATTGATCAATCGGTAGTCAAATCTGGATAAATATAATGCCCATCTCGCTTGTCTTCACGATAAATCTTGGGACTTCATGAAATACTGGAGGTTTTTATGATCCGTCCAGATCTCAAACTGGTGTCTAGCACCTTCCAGGTAGTGTCACCAGGACTCTAATGACATAATAATGGCTAGCATTTCTTTATCCGCTATGGGGTAATTTCGTTGTTTAGCGGTCATTTTATGTGACATGAATGCTACAGGGTGCCATTTTCCATCCTTCAAGGTAGATAGCACCCCTCCTACGGCAAAGTCCGATGCATCGCATTCCACACGGTATTCGGATTGGTCGTCCGGGTATGCTAGTACCGGGGCGGAAATGAACGCACCTTTGATCTGGTCAAAACCGTCCTGTTGACTTTTTCCCCAAGTCCAGGGTTGCTCCTTTTTAGTCAGTTCATGCAGTGGTGCTGCCATCGAACTGTATTCTTTAATGAATCTCCTATAATAGTTGGCCAGCCCTAGGAAACTTCTAACTCCTTTCACATTGACCGGGGGCTGCCACTCTGTAATGCCCTGGACTTTCTTTATGTCCATCTACAATCATCCCTAACATCTCCACGGATGTTTGCTCAAAGAAGCACTTTTCTGGCTTCACAAATAAATCGTGTTTCCATAGGCGTGCCAGCACTTCCCGAACTATTTTTCTGTGTTCTCCCATGTCTCTAGATTTAGTAAAGATCATGAGATCGTCGATGTATACTATGACGACATTGTCCATATTGGCGAAAATCTCATTCATCATTTGTTGAAACGTGGCGGGCGAGTTGCATTGCCCAAAGAACATTACTAATGGTTTGAATGCGCCTCTATGGCAGATGAACGCTCCTTTCCACTCATCTCCTTCCTTTATCCTCACGTTATTATACCCCCATCTTAAATCCATCTTCGTAAATAACTTGGCCCCTTTTAGCTTATCAATAAGCTGAGAGATTAGCAGCAAGGGATAGTTGTTTTTCACAGTTCCCTCGTTAATATAACGGTAATCCATTACCATCCGCTTTTTCCCATCTTTCTTGGGGATAAAGAACACCAGCGAAGTTTGTGGTGACTTCGAGGGACGAATGTAGCCCTTGCTCAATTGTTCATCTATAAATGCCGAGACCTCCTCTTGTTTCTGAACAGAGGTGGGAATGATCCTACCCTTCTTTGGCACAAAGTTGGGTTTCAGATCGATTGTGTGATCCCATGGTTTGCGCTCTGGCTTTCTTTCACTGGCTTTCTTCGAGAAAACATCGAGATAATCATGGCACCATTCAGGCACCAACTTAAAAGCCTCCTCGGGCTCCAGGGGTTTTTCCGCCAGGTTGATCTCATCTGGTTTCATAATTTTCTGGATAAGATATCCGTTTTCTGACTCGTTGTTCCAGTGTGCCTGTAGTACTCAGCACTCTTTGGGGCATCAATTCAATTGAATGTTGCCACTTTCCCAATTGATCATGGGGTTGTGATGGACCAACCAGTTGTGTCCTAGAATCATCTGATTCTTTCCTAAGTTTGTCACATCTACCACCATCCTTTCCATGTGGTCTTTGTATCGGACAGTGACATCTGCTTCATAATGAATACTGCCTGCAGCATTTTTCGATCCATCTACATTGTAGACGAGAATTTCTCGGCTCTTTCTCCTGAGCTGGATGTTATTCTTGTTGGCCCATTTCAGGTCCATGAACGTGCCATTGGCTCCACTATCCAAGAGGGCGAACACTTCTCTCTTTTTGTCTTTTTGTTTTATTTCTATTTTTAGTGCGAGTTCCTTGTCAGGGTTGATAGTCCTGACTCAGCGATTCTCTGGGCCAGAATCCTCGCTTTCTTCGATACACATGGAATTAAGCACCACTTCCCGGTGGTCACGCTCTTTAGAGAATGCCGCGTCGGTTGATGATTCGGGTAGGCTACCACATTGCAAATCTTTTAACGTATTCCAATCTACAAAGTTGTCCGGAACGTATGTACTATCTACAGCCATCCTAGCTAATTGTCGCATATCGTAAACGGGTTCTTTATTTTTTTGTTTTTCTTCTATCGTAATATTACGTATGATCGGAGCTTCATCTACTACTACATAATCAGAAAGAGAAACAGATGATGAAGGAAATGAGCTAGCACTATCTTGGCGTTGAGCTCTCAAATCTGAAGCAAAAGAACTATCTACTCCTAACCTACTATTTTTTGTTTTCATAGGTAAACTACTGCCCAGTGAGTTTACCTTTAATCTTTTCCCTGGTCCATTGCGGCTTTTATGATCCGAGCTATCCTAACATCGAGATCTTCTTTCTTCTCTTTCCCTTTGTTTGTTTCTGCAGTTGTCTCTGCAGCATTGATCCTTTTGGCACACTTTGTGTGGTGCCCTCCGTTTATGAACTTACAGGTACTGCATTGATTCTTTTTAGGGGATCTGCAGTCCCGTACTTGGTGCCCTTTCTTTCCACAATTGTAACATCCAGCTGGGCCTTTACTGGATTCTGTCGTGACGCCATCTATATCCATTGCATCGGTATCTCTTTCTTTCTTTGTGCTCCAGGGGGTGGGCACCTTCATGCGTGTCTCGAATGATTCAATTGACTCAGCGTATTGCTGAATCACTGCTACATAGGTGGGGATGGTTTTCTGCCGAGCCTTGTTGAGGAAGATTGGCTTCATTACCTCTGCCTTTACTTGTTGTTCAAGAAGGGCAATTCCCATGGCATTGCCACACATTGCTTGATCGTAGTTGGCGATCCACCGAGTGAGAAAAGTCTGGGTACATTCCTTGTACCCCTGCTTCATGGACATAAGGCATCGAATCGCCAAGTCCTTCTCATTTCCCATGGTGAAACGCTGTCGAAGATGTGCTTCGATCTCGCTAATAGTGGGCCACATGTAGCCCTCGTGCTTTGTTTTCTTGAGCTCATTACGAGCCCACGCCCCTGCACCATTCTCATCTTTCTCCTTGGTGGACCCAATGCGGACTAGAACCACGTATGTCCGGTGCTCATCCTTCAGATAAGCTTCTTTGTTCATTTTGAGGTAGACCTCCATCTTGGTCCACCATTCCTCAAATCGTCCATATGCCCCATTGAAATTCCCAGGGTCTGGGACGATGGTTACTTTCTTGTTGATAGTGGTAGCGACAATACCACTAGCGACATCCTGGGACGCCTCCTTGGCTCGGGTCCTTGCGACGTCGGCAGAGTCTTCGGCTCTTCCAAGTCAGTCCTTCAGGACATGGTTCTCTGCCATGATGTCGTTTACCTTGGCATTGAGCTGCTGAATTAACTGCAGCAATTCTTCCATCAAGGCCATCGAGGTCGATTACTTCTTGTGGGGGGTTTACAGGGGCTTGGATGATGAATTCGGCTACTGCTTCGTAACTGTGTGATTCGAAAGTTTCGTTGACCGGGGGTCCTTGTCTGATCAGAGATTGCCTAAAAGTTTTTCGGAGCCAATAAGGCCAACTGTCCAAGTCCTCGAGGTTGCTTAGTCGGACTGGTTCAAATACTTCGATTTCTAGTTCAATTGGTTTGGGGGGAATATATGTTTCGGGTTCTGTGCTAAAGTTGCTACAGATAAATTCTACTAGGTCCCCTTCGAAATCCAGCTTTGCTTCTTTGTTCAGTGATACTCACAAAGAGACCAGCCACCAAATGGGTTTACCTAAAAAAAAAAAACTATACTAGCAGTGACACGAGCACCGCACGCTTGTTGGCACGAGTCAAACGGAACCGGAATGCCTGGCTATGGCACAGATTTAGGTCTGTAAGCCTGTGAATCTTACAGAAGAAATCGCGATTCCGCTTAGCTCAATATCGGGTCTAAGTTCTGTGACAGCCTCTCGTCCTGCCAATCCATGTGTAGTGCACTATCACGGGTCCTAACAGTCCCAGCAACTTTATCCTTACTTACATGAAAAGGGAATCTGTACTGAATGAATCCAATACCACCAATTCGATCACGCCTGACGAGCGTATATGCAGCAGTGGGGAACTGGTTGCTTTCCAGTGACGGTAACCTGGTCAAGGGATTCCGTTTTACTTCTGGTAGTATGAAGGGTTCCCCTTAACTCTGGGGTCCGAGTGTACACAGCAGGTAGAAAGAACTAGTCTTGTTCTAATGAAGGCAACCTTTGACGAAGTCTAGGTGCTGCACTCGAACTTAACTAAGAGGAGAATAAGTGTTGGCAAAGGGAATCCAATGAGAACAAGACTGGCTTGTTCCGTTGCTGCATTCAAGTATTTATACTATGGTTACATATGCACAGACCAAGCTGTGTCTGACCTACCCTAAACTACATGTGTCTACAATGAGGCAAGGCTATGCTTACCATGAGGCTAAAGTGAGGCATGGCTATGCAGAATGGAAGAGAAGCATGCCATGCGCCGAATGCGTGTAAGTCTAGACCGCTTACGTAATGCGGTGTGATAAGATAAGATAAGAGACTAAGGACTGAGCGCTTATACTACGGGCGCTCTGGACTTCAACGAAAAGAAAGAAAAGAAATAGGCGCGTATGGCACTAAAAGAAAAAGATATAGTGACGACTAGCATTTGCAACAGAAGCTTGATCGCAAAGTACAGGTGTACAACGTGGATGGATCTCATAATGCTGCCGGCAGTATTCAGTATAAAGCCGAAATCATGGTCAGATATCAGAACCATCTGGAAAGGATGACGGCAGAAGTAACCAATCTGGGAAAGAACCAGATGATATTAGGACATAACTGGTTAGTCCACCACAACCCCATGATCGATTGGGAACATGGCACGGTACAACTTAACCGATGCCTGGGAGACCGTCGAAACCTTCAGCTGAGCTGGGATCAAAAAGAGGACAAATGGGGATACTTCGTCCAGAAAATCATGAAAAACGATTCAATAGAGGATGGACCGGGGACCACTTCCGCATCCAATATTGAACCTGAGGATGCCTTTAAACTGGTACCAAAATGGTGCCATGATTATCTTGATGTCTTCTCAAAGAAGGCTAGTGAAAGAATGCCGGAAAGAAAGCCGTGGGATCATGCCATAGATCTCAAGCCCGATTTTGTATCCAAGAAAGGATGAATCATTCCAACCTCTATTCAGGAACAAGAGGAAGTTTTGGCGTTTATAGATGACCAATTGAGCAAAGGCTATATTCGGCCTTCGAAGTCACCTCAGACTTCGCCGGTGTTCTTTATCCTGAAGAAAGATGGGAAAAAGAGGATGGTAATGGACTACCGTTATCTTAACGAAGGGATGATCAAGAACAACTACCCTTTGCCTCTTATGTCACACCTTATGGATAAGCTCAAGGGATCTAAATTATTTACCAAGATGGATCTTCGATGGGGCTATAATAATGTTTGCATCAAGGAAGGAGATGAGTGGAAAGGAGCATTCGTGTGCCATAGGGGCACATTCGAACCACTAGTAATGTTCTTCAGGCAGTGTAACTCCCCTGCCACATTTCAACAGATGATGAATGAGATCTTTGCCAACATGCCTGATGTCATCATCGTATATATCGATGATCTCATGATCTTTACAAAGTCTGGAGACATTCTAGAACACAGAAAAATTGTTCGGGAAGTGCTGGCACGCCTACGAAAGCATGATTTATTTGTAAAACCAGAGAAGTGCTTGTTTGAGCAGAAGTCACTAGACATGCTGGGCATGATAGTATCCACGGAGGGGATCTTGATGAACCCTACCAAAGTGAAAGGAGTTACGGAGTGGGTAGCACCCACGAATGTCAAAGGAGTTAGAAGCTTCTTAGGGCTGGCCAACTTCTATAGAAGATTCATAAAAAATTATAGTTCGATGGCAGCACCACTGCATGAACTAACAAAGAAAGATCAACCCTGGAGCTGGGGAGACGCTCAAAAGCAGGCTTTCGAAAAGATAAAGAGGGCTTTTGTAATTGCCCCTATTCTCGCTTATCCCGATGATTACGCAACCTACAGGATAGAATGCGATGCATCAGATTTTGTGGTTGGAGCAGTGCTCTCTGTTCAGCAACAAG
>JBBPMR010001322.1:0-10475 GCA_038090415.1 Rossbeevera mucosa | reverse complement strand
TGGATATATCTCTGGAGCCCCTGAGCCAAATCACATGACCCTAGGGACGGAGTTGTAGCAAAGGGTTTGTACTATGTTTGTCATTACCAAAGCTAAGCGAGATTCCCACAGGTGATTGCGGGGCAGTTCATGCCCCAGTTTGGGGTTAAACATTGGAACGGTTTTTGGAGTCACTGTAACACAATAACTACCTGCAGTCTTTGCCACAGGAAGGGGAATATATAGTTCAATCCCAGTCATAGTACCAGTACCTGCCACAACAGGAGGAAGTGGGATATCATCATCTGGATCATGGAAGAACTGAATCTGAGATGCATCCAGTAACTGGCCATTAGGACCAAGTGCACATTGCTGAGTGTTGGATGACATAGTCACTGGGATGATGTGGGACTGCAAGTAGGCATAGGTGGTGAGTTGGTGATTTGAATCACATTGCTGACTCGGACAGCTTTATACACAAGGTACAATTTGCTGCTGGCATCAGGTTCGAGTTTGGGGAGATAAAGGTGCATAAGGAGTCACGGCAACAAGTTCCACAAAGCAAGTTTTTGGGAGTTCGTTGGATGATCAGCAGGATGGTAGCCAAATTACTCATGTTGAACTTCTGTCTTGCTAGCACGAATGCCAACATGCCCGAGTTCACCGGTAAGAAGTGTTGAAGGCTATATTAATTTACTTACGTACAGGGTCACCGGGTGTTAACGGTCCTGAACGCGTTCTGAACCTCACACAAACATTCGGCCTCTCGTGAACATGAACGCGAACAAACGTTCGGTTCGGCGCTCCTGCTGAACTTTGAACCGGTCCAACGTTCGGTTCAGCAAAAGTTCGGGACCAGACCGATAACGTAACGGATATGAAAGCTTGTTCGGGTCAAATTGGCGGGCTTTCCAGTCATTGCTTAAATTCTTCCAACCCCGCCATCACAGTCGAACGCCCCAAGTTTTTTTTTAACCTGCATAACTCCATACATGATAGCCACCGTTGAAGGTCAAACCGAAACCCTTGGATATCCAATCCCGCCGTTGACTTCTCATGGGATTTCCGTTTCGCTTCCAACTTGGCAGGATTTTGTCGACCACAGAGAAGGAGTCAAACGCGTCAGGGATGCGATGGCCTCGGGATATCCGCGGATGACCTTGATACCAAGCGTCCGAAAGGTAGGCCTTAGCACAATGGTCCATCGTAATTTCTGATCCTGTCCAGCTTGCCAGCATCTGCGAACAAAAATTCGCAGTGGACGGGGAAAAATGTGTTTTATTTCCCTCGAAGAAGGTCGCAGACCAATGTCAAATTTTTATTCTTAACCACGACGCGTTTGATGGAACCCCAGCGCAAGTGAGGCTTGTTCGGTACTTCGTTTTTCCCGGAGGCTCGTCTCCTCGAGCAGGCCCATGTGTCGAGTTGCACATTGTGTTCTTTCCTGCAGACGTCCTTCGGATCGCTAGACAGTTCTGGCAGTACACTGGCCTTGGCATCTCCCCCCGATTCACTGACCTTTGTCTATCGCTTCTACTTGGATATGACAAAGATCTCTCAGACATTTCAAGCAAGGATCAAGTACGATGCGGGCAGGATTCCCCTCTCAGCACTGCTCAACTTGCGAAGACGGTGCTCCGAAGGCGTATAGCCGGCGCCCTTGAGAGGAATAACGTACAAGCGGAACCGCAAGAACCTTCCGCTGGCGTTCTGGAGGTTGCGGAAGACGATGTCTTTCTTTACCCAGCAGGGATGGCCGCGATTTGGAATGCCCATCAGCTCTGCCTGCGCGCGCGGCCCTTGGCCAAGAGCGTTTGTTTCGGGTGAGTGTTTTTTCCCTTGACAGCACTAGTCGCTAAAGCGGCCATGACCCGTAGATTTCCGTACGCCGATACTCTCAAATTGCTGGAGAACTGGGGACCAGGAGTCCATTTCTTTGGACATGGACTTGATTCGGACATCGATACTCTAGACAGCCTTCTTGCTGAAGAGTTCCGTAGGGATCCAACGAAGCCACCAGTTCTTGCCCTCTTCACGGAATTTCCATCAAACCCACTTCTGCGCTCAACAGATATCCACCGTCTGAGGGCGCTGGCGGATAAATACGACTTTTTGGTGGTTATTGATGAGACCATTGGGAATTTCGTCAATGTTGACGTTCTGCCGTATGCTGATATCCTTGTTTCGAGCCTGACTAAAGTATTCAGTGGTAATGCAAATGTCATGGGTGGAAGGTACGCCAGGTTGCGACGTTTTGACTGAGTTGACCACTTATGCTCATCCAGTCTCGTCCTCAACCCGAACGGGCGACATTACGCAACCTTGAAAGGTCACATGTTCGACTATGAAGATACATACTATGCAGAAGATGCCATTGTCATGGAACTCAACTCGCGCAAATTTATTAAGCGCATCCGAGCCATTAACGAGAACGCCCAAGTCATCGCTGCATTCTTATACTCGCGCTCCGCCGCCGCCGGCCCATCGTCTGTTATAAAAGAGATATTCTATCCAAAGTATACGACCCCCGCCAACTACCTGCGATACAAACAACCCCACGGGGGCTTCGGTGGGCTGATGTCGCTCACCTTCACGTCTTTGGCTGCGTCACGGGCCTTCTTCGATGCGCTGCCCTTTCATAAGGGACCGACTCTGGGCACCAACTTCACCCTGACTTGTCCGTTTACGGTCCTTGCTCACTACCCTGAGCGCGAATGGGCAGCAGAGTATGGTGTTGAGGAAGGATTGGTACGGATCAGCGTGGGCATAGAAACCAAGGAGTGGTTATTCCACTCGTTGGAAATGGCCGTGAGGGCTGCAGAATCTGCCAGATAGGCACCATTGGGTGGATATTTCCCTCGGGATCACAGCAAACGAATACACTCCCGCTGTTGTAGAAGCCATGCGTTCCAACCTTATCAGATACCAGTTAGAAGGAGTTTGTGTTCTGCTTGTCGAGATCATATGAAATGTAGAGTTGGTGGCTGAGTCTATGATTTGTTTGCACTTTTTCATCATTTCGTTCATCGACCCCAATACTGTTCCTCGATCGAAAGACGTAGTATGGGGTGGCTCTCTGTCAGTTCGCGAGTTTCGGAAAAAAGATCCCCCCAGATGGCTTTAGTCATCTTGCCGCGCATCCTCCCAATTTCATCTACCCGCGGATCGCGTGTTTTCTGCGCCAACAATATCATTTGGTATAGGAACGCTGAGAACGTGCTGACGATCGGAAGGGTCCTGAGATGGCATCGCACTTTGGATTTGGTGTCCAGCTTTCTTTTCTAAGGGAGGTCGCCGTGCGCGGTGGCATCATCTTGGCAGTCGGTGTTTATGGAATGAGCTATTGATGTTGGCAAACCTGACGTGCAACGATTCCGCCAACCAACAAGCGGGCGCGGCGCTTCCTCGGCATCATACTCGAGCCGTGTCTCCTTGTGGTGCATCGAGATGGAAGCACTACGAAGGGATCAATGCGGTGTGTTTCGCGTCCTTCAAAGTCGAGCCGCGCGAACCGGTGAATGGTTGCTCGGCCCATCTGTAAAACTACTCTTAGGAGGGAGTCTCATTGCCAGTGGCAGGCAGTCTCAGGCACTTCCGCCAGCCAAACAAGGCTAATAAAATAGCAATAAGAGAGCGTTAGCAGCCAATTCGGCTATTCAATGGGGGTGGCCTGATGATAAATAATACTCATCTGCAGCGGAAAGCAGCTTTGCAACGTAACACGGCCAAGTGGTTGGATCGGGTCGGTATTTTTAAAATTCTAAGCGCTTACAAGAAGTCGTCGAAAGGGAGTCCGATCCCGTCGCCGTCTCAGCATTCGCATTCGATCCGACGCCTCAGGCTATCAGACGTGACATCACTCCATCTCGGGTGCTTCCTCCGCTCACACTCCCACTTCACCGCTTACCGCGCACAGGGACTGCCGGGAAAGGCGGAACGGGCGAGGAGGGAGGCAGTTCGTGCGCTCTACATTGACTGATTTGCGGCAACGAAAATATTCGTAGCTATCGAACGAAAGGTGCGGTGGCGGAGAAACTAATATAGCCCTCGAGTACAGTAAGCAAACTTGTCCTGAATTCATTCATTGTCGTCGTCGTCGGACGAGTCCTGCTGAGCCGGAGCACCACCTCCCCAAAGTCGGTTGATGAGGTTGCGGACTACACGAATAGGCATCGGCTGAAGAAGAAACGGGAATAAGCACACAACTCCACGAAAAGTTCGAGTCATCACTCACGGCAACGTATTCCTCTTCTTCCTCCTCTTCCTCTTCGTCGTCCTCTTCCCCGTTTTCCACCGTGTCCACCATGCCATCCTGGTGGACGCCAGGCTGATCATGCGGCACGTCATCCATATCACCCTCCTCTGCCTCGAAGAACACCTCCACGTCTTCATCCAGAAACTCTCCCGGCATCACTCCCCTATCCGCCAACTCCACCTGAGGCACTCCTGCAGCACCCTCACCCCCCTCGCGCATCATCTCAGCGCCCAACATCATCTCGTGCAACTCGTCCTCCGGCATCTCTGCTATCATCTGTACGAACTCGACCACCCCGCCGGGCACCTGTGCAGCAAGCCATGGGTTTCGATCAAAGAAGGCGAGGATCTGCGCGCGGGTGGCAGCGTCGGGAATCAGTCGGGCGAGATGCCTCTCTTCGGTTTGTGTGCGCCTCCGCGAACGGGCTGTGCCGAGAGCAAACGGGTCTTCGGAGCCTGCAAAGAAAGCAGCGTCGTACGTCGACAACGCGGAGTGTGGAGGGAGAGGGTCGCATGCAAGTTGTCTTCCTTGAGTGATATCGGGTGGGATGAAGGCGGTCAGTGCGCGATTCTGGGGTTGAGCATGGGTTTGTTCGAGGACAAAGACGTGGCGGTAGATCGACTGTCGCAAACCAGGAGAGGAAAAGGTTCGGAGGAACCGATCGCGGACCGGTCGTTTACGTTGTGTGGAAAGCAATGGCAGAATGGAGTTTGATGTGCTCGAAAGCCATGAAGCAAGAGCGGAAGACTTCCACAGTGGAGCGGAACGTTGTGCATAGAGATGAGAGAGAAGGTGGAGAATGCCTTCTTCCGGAGACAGGCCACTAGAGCATCGTCAGCCTCAAGTGATCTGATGCTAAAATATCTGGGCTTACATTCTATCCGTATGGATTCGGAACGCTTTGTGGCCTCTCACCTCTGCAGAAAGAGAAATTTCAGATTTATCAGCCAAAAGTGGGACTATTGAGGGAAAATCGAGGACTGCTTGTCGAAGTGCTTCCGTGCTCTCCTCTTCGAAATCCTAACGGGAACACAATTAGAAATGAAACGAAGAGGCCAACGGAGCAATCATGGGCACCTCGCCATGATCTTTCTTCTCTTTTTCCTTGGCTCTTAGAACCAAAGCCCTAGCATATGACCAGCCGGGTAAGGTGCTCGGATCCATATATTCGTCAGATGCCACGGAGTGGGTGCTTTTATAAACATTCCACACATCCAACAGCCAATCACCTAGGCCTGCCTTGACACATAAGTAGTCTAGGTGTAAGAGGGCGCCGTGTGGATCAGATAGTGGTTCGAGGGAGATGAGTAACCGTGCGTGTTCAAATGCCGTCCGGGGACAACCACGACGTTGGAGGTCTCTAAACATAGCGTGGGCATTCATCAAATGGAACCTAAAAATTAGCTCACATGACTTGTCGGTGGATAGCAAGGAAAAATGGTCTATTCTCCACCCGATCAAAGTCGAGTCTATTATTTCCGCTCAAGAAACTGAACGCGCCGAGGAAGGCACGCTCATAGGCATATAGGGCTCGTGATACGTAGTCCACAGACTGACTATATTCTGAAGAATTAGATACATAAGCGAAAGGACATAAAGGTACGTGCTTGAACCAACCTTCACGATGTCGATAGACCTCTGCGAGTTGGAGGAGAGTATCTGCGTGCCAAGGCATTCTCTGCAAGACACGCCATAGAGTCTCCGGGTCTACAGATGTTGTGAGGAGCAATCGGCCGTGACGCATGCATGTACCTACCACCGGTCATGATAGATTGCATGAATGTCTTCGTGATACCCTTATATCGCTTGCTGTACTCCACTGTCCACCACTTTCCGGGGCCAGCGGGACCTTTGGTCACCTTCTTAACCAACTCTTCGTCAGTGAGCAGCCGTGCTGATAGGCCCTCCCGTTGTTTGATCATACCCCACGAGGCATGTGGGCGTGTTAGGTGAGAGCGCTGTATCTGTGGTTGCACCCCACGACGTCTTTTACCAGGAGAAGGCGAGGATGTGGTAGCCTGTGCAGCCGAAACAGCCTTGGAGCCAAAGAATTTCTTGAGTTCGGACTCTGCATCCAGATGAGAAACAGAAACAGAAAAAAGAGCAGAGAGTTTCGTTTCCCGTGAGTCAGAAGATGTCCCAGGCGCAATTTGCTGGAGATCGGGGTATCTGATGAGTTACACGATGAGACGAAGGAACAAAGGAGAGCAGGACAGCCATCACGCACTTGATCGAGAGTTCGGCAAGGGCCTTGTCCAAGTCGTCTTTCTCGTCTTTCTTCTTGTCTTTGCCTTTGGCCTTTTTTGACACAGGGGATGTTGTCTGAGGCGGGTGGGGCGGAGTGGTTTGTAGCGGACCATCTTCCTCCTGCGCTAGGGCTGAGGCCTTCTTCTTTCTTTTCTTATTCTTCAAACCAGAGCCACGATAATCGTGGTAGAGAGATTAATCTAGTTGTACTTACCTTCCGAGATTTGGTACTCTTCTGAATCGTGGCGTCCTCCTCATCCTCACTCTCTACAGCGGCAGGTTCGTCCTCTGGGCTGAAAAGCTGGGTTGATGGTCACGATTTTCTGTTCGTCATGACAGCCTTTTATGAGAGGCTTACGGCCGAAAACCCGGTCTTTAAAGGTGCAACTATCTCTTCTTCACTGAGATCATGTCGATCGGTGCTAGGAGGCGGGTGTGACGGCTTGCTGGTGGCGAGGGCGAGGAGTTCTTCTTGCTCTCGTTGTTGGCGTTTGTTCAGTCTTGGTGCCATCCTCACCGTGGCTATCAAACTTGAGGTGACTAATATCATCTCACAGGGACGCTGATCACGACATGTCCAACGGTATCGGTGATGGCTGGCGGGTACATACTTTTGTCCTCGGCCACGAGGATTGTAGGCCGCTTGGATGGTACAACAAATTGAACGTGTCCAGGGACCAGAGATGACATGCGGAGAGGCCACACAGCCGGAGATACACACGAGCAACTACCTCGCACGACTCAGGCTCAACGCGGCCTGCTTATTTACAACTCGATCAGCCGCTATGCGGTGTCGATATCCAATAGTTGGTCGGTGGTCTTTGTACTCACCTACGCCTATCCAATGCAGACAAGCACCCACGTTTCCCGCATGACGAACATGCGCTGAAAAATTAGCTGAGATGCAACACGATAAGGCACTGCGCACATTGGCTACCATTACTTCTGTCGAGGCAGAGATGGGCCAAACAGTTGGCCAAACGTGCACCCGCGAAGAAGGCAAAAAGTAAGCACAACCGGAAGCACCGCTGCCGCTGACCTGACCAAAGGCCTGCGTAAGTACCGTTTAAAAATCAGTATGTATGACTATGATTGGGGCTAATTGAATCGGAATGTATCAAGCTCAACGACTTAAAGGGCGCGTGTGCTGAGCCAGCTTGTTCGCACCGAAGAGACCATCTCCACAAGAACCCACACAGCCACAAACTGTCCATAGGATGATCAGCCCACGGAGCGCAGGTGTTGACCCAGATCGCACAATGGACGACAGACGTGCAAAAGGCCGCTTCCGACTCGGATCCCGAGATGCTCCCTCTATCAGCTCTGGATCACACACTGTGCCATTGACTGTACTATACAAGACCACCCAAAGTTCAGCCGTCACTAGTTTGGATGTTGACAAGGGTGATCTCTACGGGAATTTCGGGGAATACGGTAACGATACTCGGGAATGCAAAGATGCCCTGCAGGCCACCGCAACCGGGGTAGACAAACAAGTAAGAAGAGCATAATATATTATTGTCGGGTCACATTCTCACCTACTTTTTTTCAACGTCAGGTCACTCTCGTTGAATTCACCGCCTGCTCTGAAGGACGGACAAGCAAGCCTAAAGCGCACAAGCAAGCCTAAAACGCAAGAGTCGTGACACTGAAACTGATGACTCACCTGGAATCGTCGGCGCAAGTGAAACTTGGGAGGGAGTCCTCTCAGGTGAGGAGATGGAGCCAGATGAGTCGATAGCAGATCAGGTAAGTATACCGTATCATCGCTCGTGCGTTAACGTTTATCAAAATGTAGACTCACATCAACGTGCTTGCCCGGCCAGCTAAAAAGGTCAAGCAGGCACCAACGAATAACAAGAGCATTGATAGCCTTGGCTCCGCCGCCTCTGTTGTCGTGAAGACGTCCCGCTCGAAACCCCGCCTCGTAGGCAAAACACCTGGACAGCTGCCACAGAACCTGTTTGCGAACACACGGACCATTTTGGTTTTGGACCAATCGTCCTCATCTGGGGTGTCGAGATCCACTCCAGGTCACAAACGTCGTGGCCATTCGAAAGCCAGTCTCCCAGCTGAGCTTCAAGTCGATGGTGGGTGGCACCGAGTGCTGATGCCGACTTTGTTGCTTTGGGCAGGTGGCAACGATGATGTATGGTCTATCAGATGCCCTGCAATTGCGTATGCACTGCCGTTTTTTGTGTCCTATGGTGATCGCTGGCCTGATCTCGACGCAGCCACAATGGATTTCGACCTCGATGGACCTATTGTCTCAGTGGTACGTCTGCCAGTGTTCCTGTACTACTGTTCAGTTGTATTTGGCGCAGACGATGGACTTCAATCAAAGGCTAGTCAACGTTTGTGCGACTGGCACCACAACATCGGCTCTACTGCCATCGCGATCATAATGTCCTTTTTCAAGTGTGCTGACAGCGATCGTGAGGCTAGAGACATGGCCGACACACTCCTTAAGGACTTCGCTTTTCTTTATCAAGACCTAGATTCCAGCCAGCTGAAGAAGGCCTTCCGCTCACAGTTCATGCTGCAACTCCTCAACAAGGCCCACCTTCAGTACGTGAACGGGACACTGAAGAACAAAAGGATACCCATTACTCCTTCGTTACACATATACTATGGTGTAATTGGTCTATGTGGGGTGGTGGTACGTTAGGTGAGTTTTCTTGCCGGTATGTCCCAGTTCTCCGCAGAGAATGCGAGTGCCATGATACTTTCCTTGCCGGAATATTCATTCACCTTGAGCGGTGTCTTGGATGTGTCAATCTTGCCCTCGAAGGCCTGAATCGTTTGGTGAGTTATGTATCCTTCAGAGGCGAAGGGTTGGAGAGATCGCACTCATTATTGAGGAAGCACGAAATGCTTCGTTAACACTGGTACGTACAAGGGAAGCTCATCTGCAGCGGCTACCGAGAGTGACCGATATGCCAATATCTGTAAGTCCTACTATGTAGCAATATCTTTTCTTACTCCAGTTGTGTTTATATTCTTAGGATTCGATCTTCCTCACCCAGTTCGTCGGTGTGCGCTCAACACCCATCGTGTGCTTGCGTCGTTGTGTACTGTCTCTTCTCCAGATACCACACACTGCATGTTTTTTCTTTTTTTCTTTTCTATTTTGCCTCGTCTTCCCTTGCTCCCCAATACCCCTTCGCTCGTTTGTTTCGCCATCATTGTCTCAACCACGGTACTACCGCCTTCACTGCACCGGATACCACTTTGAGCCATGTCGTTTGCTTGTATAATCCGGCCTCGATACCCCTCAAGCAGGTAGGTTATTTTTTGTACACGTCACCGGGACGCCCGTTTACTCATTTTGGACTTACTATTTACTTACCGTACGATAGCCGGCTTGTGTTGCCATACTTACTACTTACTTGCATGATCGCTTAAACAAGTCGTGAATAATGTGTTATTTTGCTGATGCCAGTGATCACAGACAACGCCGACACTGACATGACGGTGCCTGGGCTGAATACCGCAGAGTCATGAAATCATATGACCGCTTGGTTGACCTCACTGTGCCACAGTAGGAGGGTCGCGACGGAATGTGCAAATAGTCCGACGAGGAGATCCGAACGCCGGCGGTGTTGAATATAAGTAAGGCTGCTGGACGTCCCTCTTTTGTTTACTTGCACCGAGACTTTCGCGCGAACACTCGGCGCAGAAGCTCGCTCACCTGGCCGCACCATAAATCCATGATGGTACCGGTATTCCTTTCTTCTTCTTCAACACGAATCTATCCGGGGTCGCGCCCTCATCACCTTTGCGAGTCAGGCCAACTCCCTTGATTGGTAACCGGCACTCGGATGGGCAGTGCTGGGATAGCGGAGCCCCCTGATGAGCCCTCGCAGGGAAATCAGTACCTACTCCGAGTTACTGTACTACATCGGCGCTTGCTCCATCCGCGATCCTTGGAGAGGGACCTCCCAACGGACGAGCAAGCAGGCACAGCCGCCCGGCGAGAGCATACAGACGAAGG